>JAFVLL020015819.1:0-92159 GCA_021397915.2 Tor tambroides | reverse complement strand
AATAGAAATATATACTTTTATTCATCAAGGATGCATTAAATTGATCAAAAGTGACAGTAAAGGCTGTTTATTTTTATTTGTTTATTTTCATCAAGGTTAAAAATTGCAGTAGTTTCTACGAAAATATTAAGCAGCACATTGTACAACATAGTAAGAAATGTTTCTTGAGCAGCAAATCAGCATATTAGAATGATTTCTGAAGGATCATGTGACACTGAAGACTGGAGTAATGCTGAAAATTCAGCTTTGCATCACAGGAATAAATTACATTAAAAAAATTAAAGAAATAGAAAACAGTTATTTTAAATTGCAATAATATTTCACAATATTGTTGATTTTATTGTATTTTTGATCAAATAAATGCATCTTTTCATTGCAAAGATGGCTCAGAAACAATATTTCTGAGAAAAGCTATGTAACAGCATTTGTTTTCAGATTACACTTGGTTTGATATTACTTAATGAAATAATATTTAACATTATGTGACTCAAGTGTATGAATCCTTTTTGGGGCAGCTGTATTCAGTCTGATTCACAGTGATTAAACAACAATAATTATCAGAATTATACTATGATACATTGCTTTCATGTTTGCACTGTACTATATGCAAAAATGCACATGCTAAAATGAAATCTCTCTCTTCAGCTTTGCTTTGTAACTTAGCGGAGCAGTTTGGCATCTGGACCTTTCACAACAACATCCTGCCGTGTCATCTCATATCCTACACCCTACTGCCATACACTCTGCCTGCTACAGCTGTCATCTCGTTCATCTATAGGTCAGATCTTATAGTCTAAATGTGCTGCTTGTTTCTCAGTTCTGTGTATCTTATCAGTGCATGAGATACAAAGAAAACGATGTAAGCACCTACCGTCATTTATGTTTTCTATATGTATTTGGACACCAAACAGATTTTTGTGCTGGGTGAAGAAAATTCCCCACCAGGTTCTGAATGCAGGCAGGGAATTCAAACAGGAAGTGATCGCACATCTGCGGTTAGTCTTTGCACGCTTGAGAGGACTTCTGCCGAACAGGTAAAAGGAGTAGAGCAAAGTTTTACCTTCATGACTGACCTTTTAATCAACATTAAATGACATAAGAGACCCATTTAACTTCCACAATGAGTTTTATTAAGAACAATGTGAATGCATATTTAGATTTTGAACTTATTATACCATTATTAGATGTTCCTGAATTTTTCCAGATTCCTGCGTTTGCAATTTCCACCTTTGGCCCCCACGCTTGCTCTGTTTCTTACACCCTGGTCCTGTTTCCCATCTTTTCCTTTCACTTTCCCTCCTTTGTCCTCTTTTCCTTTCCTTTCTCTTGCTTTGCGTTTTCTGCCACGCCGTCTCTTCACTTCAACCTCAAAGAACCAGCCGGAGTGCGGGAACCAGACTCATCCTTTCTGGTCTAGACGACGATCTCTCCTCCGCTTCCAGCTCACAGGATCTGGCGGTTTATGCAAACAGACAGCTGACATCCTTACAGACGCAGAGCCACTATCTTCAGCCTTCCTCCTGCAGCTCAACTTAGTTAGAAATGGACAGCCATCCTGAACCACTACAGCTTCAGAAGGACCGACTAGATTGTGAGGGAAGTTTATTATTAAACACAGACGTAGATGAGAATCTCTCTTCTCCTTTTATTTCTTGCATGGATGTACAAGAGGAAGACTGAATGAATGTGTGTTATATTGCAAACAAATGTCTCTCAAAAGTCTCTCCTGCAGAACAGTAGAATATGTGGTTAATGCTCTGAATATGACAATGTATAAATATCAGTGTTGTTGTTATTAAAATGAATTGAAAACTGAAACAAAAGCGATATAGAAATAAGTTTTAAAAAACAAAATCCAATAAAAATGACAAAATTACTAAATGTAATAAGAATGTAGTAAAAATGTAACAAACATGTCACAGTGATATTCTGTTTTATGTATGTAAGACTTATAATCTAATAAATGCATTATAAGGTTGGATTGGGACTGACTGATTTCACTGTGCATATTGTTTATTAAAATGAAAAATAATTAAATTAAGGATGGATCAAATAGAGCAATGAAAATAACACTGCACAAATCAGCATTAACCTATATCAGCCAATAGTTGGCTGTAATAACATTGACTGTTTTTGTCATTCATAACTAAATTTGCAATGCTCATTTTTTAAAATCTTGAATAATTTAAAGTGGTAATTATTTGGTATATAGAAATGTTACATTAATATTTTAATATAACAATACATATTACAATTTTACATAATTTTAACTTATACAGGAAATCATCGACAACACTTTACAAAACATTTTTTATTCAAAATATTTAATATTTATTAGTAAACATTCTGCATATGCCTGCATATACAGTTACAACATATCTATGCTTAGTGAGTAAAGCTTATAAATTTGAGTTATAATATATAACTAAAAAATTGTAAATGAAAAAATAATGATTGCAGTTGTGCAAATGCATCATAATTTGTCAACAATAAATTCACATTTTAGATTTCTCTTACGTCATTCAGGGTTTTTATGACTGTAAAACTACATAACATTTCACATAATTTTTTTTTTATTATGATATTACCAACCCAGTTCTTTATGGTGTGTGTTATTGTGCAAAATGAAAAAACAAAAAAAAAACCCTATTTTAAAATCCTTCATTATGGCTTGCTACATTTCAAAGGTAAATCCAGCAGTAAAACTATGTCAGCTAGAAGCTCACGCTTCTACAAGCTTATGAATTCTTGTTCAGAGTTCTGTGTTTTCCGATCCTCTGCTTTAATATCAAAGAGATGCGGATGGCTCTCGCTCATGTGAGTGAAGCGATCTTGGAGATACTGGTTCCCGAAGCCCATGATTTGGCCTGTGGCTTGGCAGTGTAGATTAGCCACTCTGGCTGTGAAGTCCAGAGTGAAGGCGAACTTCACCAGCTCTGGTGCCACGACACGCGGGTGGGTTGTCTTATTGGGAACTTCTGACTGCACATATTGATCAGCCATTTGCTGGAAGGATCTATAGGTGATTCCATTCAGATAAGCCATCACGGTGCTGTTTGCAGTTATCTGGGGGGGCGGGGAAGGAGATCAGAAAACATCAGTAATCAGAAGAAAATTGGTGCATCTCCTTTAAATAACACAGTGCAAGGAATGGCAATACTTGGGTGGTTTTCATACATTTCATTCATGTTAGAATGAGACACACTTACCTTGGTATCTATTATGTCCCCTTGCTGTTTTATAAGTTCTATGATTCTCTTGATAATCTCTTGCTGTGAGACTAATTGGAGAAATATGATAGAAAAATTAGCAAATATTATAAAATACATAATCTGTGCTTTGAGCAACAAGAAAATCACAAGAACAAATTACAAACTGAGGCTAATGTCTATTTGCTCATCATTCAAAACCTACACTGGGTTTCTTTTTGTAGAACACCAAAGATAAATTTTGGAATCATATTCATCCAGCTTTTCTGTACAATGACAGATGATGCTGATGAAGTCTGCCAAACTCTTAAGGACAAAAAACACCATAAAACTAGACTTCAGAAAACTTTTTGTGAGAATCTGCAGAATGGAAAATGATATTTGAGAAAGCAGAGGGGAAGTTAATAACTAATTGATAATTGGTATTACTTAAAAAAAATAATGGACTCTTTTTATGGTACTTCATGAAATTTTTGACTTTCGTGGTTACTATGGTGCTCCACAAAAAATAACAGCATACTGTTTTAGAACAACATAAGTACGAGCAAATAATTCTAGAATTGATTTAAATTATTAGTGAAATGCTTTCAATTTGCATAAACTTTAATACATAATGATTGCAGTTTATTGAACAAATCAAAAATTCTGTCAAATTCAGTCGTTCCAAACCTGTATGACTTTCTTTCTTTGGTGGAACCCAAAAGAAGATATTCTGAAGAATGTCTATAATCAAACAATTTTGGCAAGGAGACTTTTTTCAAAATATCTTTTGCATTTCACCAAAGAAAGAAAGAAAGTGTTTGGAACTACATGACGGTGAGTAAATGATAAGTATTTTCATTTTTGGGGTGAACTATCCCTGTAATCTCACCCCTGTTCTTTTGTAATTCAGAAACTGAGACACAACCAGTTGAACCTTATACTGGTGTGTGGTGTTCTGTATGTAATATTTAACCCACCTCTTTTGCATCATTCAAATAGTCTATTATGATAACACTCACCATTTACACCATTCTGGTCTGTTATGTGAGTGGCACTGTCATCGGCTGGACTGTCTTTCACTTCATGCACAATTTTTTCCAGTTCCTCTGACACTTTCTCATAGTACGAGGTAGTGGGTTCCACTATCTCAACAGCTGTTAAAAATCAAACTTCATTAGAACTTTTTTCCAATATATGCAAATTAACTAACAAAAAGAACATACATAATAAAACTGCACATACATGGAGAAAATCTGAGATACATACATTTTTCAGTGGACATGTCTCCACTTCGCCTCCATTTTAATGATCTCCTGTGCAATGTTTTCTTTTTCGTCGATTTCGAACGGCGCAGGTTGATATCGCTTTTTGATAGGGCGTCAGCTAAAGGCAAACAAGAGATCTGGTGTGTTGAGGGTTGGGAAAGAGGGAGCTGTTCTTCAGTTCTCTGATGATCTTGTTCCTTTTCATTCTTTCCTTTGGAAAACCAGCTCAAGAAGCTCTTCCATACACTGGATTTCTTTGTCTTCTTGCCTTCTTTGTCCTTCCTTTCCACTGTAGAAGTCTCCAGATTTTCTAGCACATTTGAATGCATATCTCCAGCAGTAACTGTATTTGTTTGGAGGGGTAAAGCATCGGTGCTCTGTCCACCTTCCTCCTTGCCCTTATCCAAATGTAGAAACCTCTTCTTGGGTTTGCTGTTGGATTTTTGCGACGCATTAGATCCATCGTCGCGATGCAGACTCCCTGTAATTTTCCACTTTTTGGATTTCTTTTCAGATGACGTCTCCTTTTTATCCATTTGCAGTTCAGCGACAGGCCTGTATCTAATGTCCTCATCTGAGATGGAGGCTTGTGAATTCAACTTCAGAGATGCATCGCTGGAATGTTTGCGATCTCTTGTCTTCCGCTCTGTGATGGCAACCAATTTGTGTGATCTTTGCTCCTGTCTCAGAAGACATTGTGATCCATCGTTAAGGCTGAGACTTCGCTTTACATACACCTCCAACAGCCGTTTACTATCCCTTTCTCCCACTGACAGCAGCTGAGGGGTTGGCTGTGTATTCTGGTCAGTCGAAATGGATGCCATGCTGTCATACTGTAAAAAAAAATACATCAACATTTGTTTTAGTGGTTGACTAATATGTTTTTTTTTTTTTTTTTTATCTCCAATGCTGATATCTACTGAGCAGGGATCTACTGATGGCTAATATAGAATAAAATATACATATAGCCTGTACCCTTATGAAAATTAACCATGGTTTTACTACAAATAAAACCGAAAAACCACGGTTACTATAGTTGAACCATGGTAACCATAAATTAACTATGGTTTGGCTACACTAAACATAGTTTAACCAGGGTATTTGCAGTAAAACAGTGGTTATACAAATGGTAATCAATACGCCAAAAAAAAAAAAAAAAAATGGTTACTACACTTTTACTACAATAAGACCATGGTTAATTTTTCGTAAGGGTAGACAGAGAGAGGAAACAAAACATTGCTGAACTGCAAATTAACACTTATTTTACAAAACATTTGAATCAAAATTAACTAAAGTAGAAAAAAAGTAAATTATCTGCATACAAGCTAATCGTCCAATGCTAAAAATCAGCCAAATGTCATCCGATTAATCGCTAAATATTATTGTAGGCAGAACGTCACCATTCATTTTTATTGTATCAAATCTCCTTTTGTGTTCCTCGGGAAAAAAAAATTAAATTATACTGGATTGCATGGTTTTCACCACATAACATAAAGAAGACGACTATTTATTTTGAACGGGAACTATCCCTTTAAGAATCGTCGATCTTAAAATCATTTTGAATACCATGGTAAAGGTACGTTTACAATCAGCTAACAGCGAAAACAAATGATATTACAAGGCGAACTTTACTTGAATGTACTTAAGTTTTCGAAAAAATCATTGACATTGTCTTACTATTTCTCTCACTCTTCGATGTTGGTTCAATCTCCAGTGGTGACCGACTGTTTGTGCGAAGTCTTTGAGGAACCTTGGACGTCTAGGCGACGTTAAAGACGCCCATTTTGGAAACACCTATCAGCTGACGTTGCAGCAGGGGTTGACGTCATGCAGGTAGTCTGGGAAAAGGTTTGTCAGGTGATGTTTACGGTTTCGACGCAGTTTTCTCTCCATGAAAGATGAATAAGGAAATGACACCACAAAATAATTTGAAATGAAACTTGACCTATAATTCCAAGTGAGTTTCAATAGTTTAAAATGAGCTGTGCAATAAGAATTATTCATTTGTTTTTTCCAATTCATGAGTTATGCATTTATGTGACACGAAGAAGAGATTGCATCATTCTGCGTCCAGTAAGCCATTTACTGTGCGTTAGATGACATAGGCTACACTAAACTGTTTATGAGAGCAAGAAATTCCTGAATTTTGTGGAGGTCTAAGAAAAGACATGGAAAGTCTGGTGCATAATGAAAATGAAATCAAGTCAAGACAAGTGCAAAAATTCAGGTGTTGCAATATAAAGAAATTTTCTGGTAATGACATTTCTGATTTTGTGTAGCCTAAATCATATCAAATAATGCACTAAAATCCAAGCAGATGAAAATCAGGAAAAAAAGTTGAATGTCATACATTGACAATAAATTTGACTTACTTCAAAACATTATGTCACATGTTTTTGCATCAAAATGAGCAAAGGGAAAATCCTTTTAAAGTCAAACCAGTTTGTCAGCTGAGCTCTCCCCTTGTTTACAGTCTGCTTTTCACCTAAAAAGTACATTAGCTCTCTTTACTTTCACTATTCACCTTGTCATTATTATAGACTGAAATAAAGACATACTTGTATAGTCGGGTACTAATGAGTCATATTGTATTCATAGCTGACTGAATTATTGAATACATAAATGCACAAATAGATAACTTGCAAACTTTCTTTAAAAAAAACAAAACAAAAAAAAAACACGCTATGGGAGTGCATAGGTCTATATTGATGATTACAAGAGTACCAAGGTGATTGCTTTTACTTTGTATACAGTACCAATAACCAATACAGACAGTGTGGGTGTACATTACAGTGATATCCAGTAAATGATGACAGATACACTTTTTTATAGCATATCATACACAGTACTTCCTGTATGGCTTTCATATGCCATATCCTGTAAAGATACAGTACCATTCTGTCTTGATTTATTTTTCTGCATATCACATACATCTATTTTCATATACGTAAGATGAATTAAGTAATGCATCTCTGGTGTATTTTCTCTATGTGGTCCATTTACATTAAACAGTTCATTAATATGGCCACTAGAGGTCATCTGAAGGATGTGTGGGCGCAGACCTTGGCTGCTTTACTGAAATTATGTAGACAGTTTCCTGGAAGGCAGAAGATTGACTTGTCACCTTGTTTTCACTGAATGATAGCTGCATTACTGAACGCACCTTTAAAGCCTTTCAGTTTTGGAAATATGTCTTACATCATACACATAATTCAGGGGGCAGACGTTTTATTACTCACAGGCACAGTAATTGCGACACTAAGCAATCAGCAAACTAGATCTGGCTTTCAGTGATGTGGTTTATGGGAAATGCACCATGCATAACAGACAACATTGTATAAGGAAGTTCCTCTTTTCATATTATATGGGAAGATGTGATTTTGATTGATGACTAATGACTGTGCTGTGCTTTCATCTCTTGTACAGAGCTTAAAAAATTTGACCAAATAATATTTAGAACTTTATTTCCTTTGAAATGTCCCTTGTTGAGCTATTGAGACAAACAGGTACATAGGCAGATTTAATGCAAATCCTGGTGTCAGCTAGATATAAAATAAGCATTTTTTTTTTTTTTTTTAATATGACAATCTATTTGAAGGCAGAACATGAAAACTGTTGCCAGTTTGGCCGTCAAATGAAGAATGGTCCCCTCAAACTAAATGGAGTGTGAGTGTGAACAGAGAAGCACATCTATTCTCATTATTCTACACAGTGCATTTGTGATTTGGAGGTTTCACTGTCCAGTCAAGGACATGTAGGGACATAAAGAAGATAAAGTATCTCCTTGCTTAACAATGCACAGCTGGCAGGAAGCTCACCTTCCAAACACACATGTGTTTTCAGACAGATGATTAATGTTTGCTGCATATTGTTTCTAAAAATACACATGCTTACTAATGTTTTTCTTTAAACCCCTCTGTAATGAAGTAGGTTTTTATAGCTAAACATGCTACTGTATGAACTGAATCTGTTTCTTTGATACACAAACATTGCTTCTTTGATATATAAACATTAAAAACCGCTGAAAAGTATTCAGTATCTTTGAAGGTGGTGTTTGTGTATGTTGGTAGCTGGAAAATTATGTGGGTAGTTGAGGTTAAAATGCATAAGGGCATAAGCCATTTATTTTAAATTTTTCACCATTTTATTCACCCAATTTTATTTTATTTTATTTTATATATATAGGATGCCTTACTTCAGGTCTCTGTCAAGTCAACCATGAGAGTGTCATCATAGTAATAGGCTATATTTATTTTATTCTGAACTTTACTCCAGTTATTAGACCATCATGTGACCATTTTGAATTATTGAGTGAGACCAAAACATCATGTAAATTATGAATGAAGAGGGTGTAACAAACCTGGGTAATAGAGAGTTGGAGGGACAGACGTGAAGCAACAGGGGAAATCCCTCATGGGATGAGTAAGATTCAATAGCTGTTTTACAACTTAATTGAGATAAGAGGAAGGGAGAACCAGCACGTTCAGCACGTGAATACAGGTAGAGGATACTCCCATAGTCATGTTACATAATTTTTACAATAATCTATATCGTAACTGGGTGATCTACCCGTATTTATGTGTCAAACTCGTCTGAGGAAATTAACTTCTTTCTCAAGATCAGGATAGCTACCTGTAATATTACGACATACTGTAGGTAGCATATCTCAAATTTTAAAAGAAAATAAATAACAAATATATGAAAAAATGTATTTTGTAGACTAATTGGCGTAGAATGGGTGTAGCTCAACTTCATTTACTTTGCGCTAATGACGTTCTCATGGTGGCAAAAGCGTTGCGCATGCGCGCATGAGATGTATACGTGTGGAAGAGGTAGGTCAGTATGGCAAGCCAAAGTATTCATATACGCCTGTTGATTGTACACTGACACGTAAAAAGCGTGCGATCTTACGGCAAAACGCGCATCCTCGACGTGCGATTTGCCATAAAAACTTAAAAAATCCGCTTTTGGGATCGTTTTTATGACATATGTCGTTATTAAAAAATATAAATATAAAATATAAAAATATGTCGTTTAAACGAAATAACATCCCGTCATAAGACTGAGTGGAAAAAAATAGGCCTATGTATGTGGCAGCAATGCCTTACCGTAATACCCCATCTATAGCGGACAAAACATGACAGACTCGAGCCCTATGAAGTGAGCCCATGCTTTCGACGTGCCATTTTGAGAACACTAAGGAGAGAGCACGTTCTTTTCGCCTGATTGGATACTTCAGAAGACGTTTGCTCTGCCTGTTTGGTTTACCTGTTTACACGTTCATAAAGCGCGTTTTTTCCGACTCAAAACGCAGGTATTCGACGCCCATTTTTGTTATGATAAACGCACGTCAAGAACGCATCGAGGCGTCGAGCAAATCACACGTCGAGGCGTTTTGCCGTCAGATCGCATGCTTTTTACTTGTCAGTGTACAATCAGACGCCCGAGCAGGCGTAAATGAATACTTTGGCTTGTCATAGGTCAGTTCTTTGTACGTCAGAATGAGTTTTACCTGCGGCAGCGTCTGCGTTAAAGCAGAATTCGTTCTAATACTGACAAATCTGTGGGGTGTCATGAGATATTTTATACTCTACATGACGTCACATTAAATCTAGTACACTAAACTTTCAATTCGACCTGAGTTTGTGACTGAACTGCAGGTGACGCTAGCAGCGAAAAATTAAAGAACCAAACAAAACCCTTTAGTTAACCCTAAGTAAAACCCTAAGTTAGGTTATACATGCACAAACAGTTGTTGATAGTTACGGATGCAAACTGCAAACTGTCATCAAACTGTAAAATGTCTTTTATTACAGAAAATGTTTATCTTAAAAAAGGTTTTACAAAGCTTTGTACACAAACTTTGCTTTAATTTTAAGATCACTGAAAATAATGATGGATTGCAGTTCAGAAAGTGAATCAAGTTTTGATTCAGTAACCACTGCAGTAACCAAGGATTCAGTGAAGTACAATAATACACAAACATGTTGTGTGAAACTTTCATTTGTTAATACCGATTGTTGTTAGGCTTTCAGTCACCACCTGCTTTAGGTCATTAAAATTTTCTGTAATCAGGTTATATGATGATGACCCTTTTTGTCAAGTCATTTTGATTATGGACTTTATTATGAGTCAGACGTGACTGAAACTAGTGATATCTGAGTGAGTAAGTTATTTACTGTGTGATCACTCATTGAACATGAAAGGTGGCCTTTTAGCCTATCCAGTTGACAGGGTGATCAACCAAGTGATGTGGAGGCAACGCTTCCTCTCATCTGATTTATTTTTATTTTTTTTCTGTATATTGCCATTGAGCTGAAACTGTCCTACAGTATTACTGGTTTACTCTATTTTGCTTTGTGTACTGTCAGTTATTTTTAACTTCTGAAATGGTTTGAAACTGTTTTCTGCCATGCCTTTAAGGCATCCACATGTCTTATGTACAGTATATTTGCAGTATATAAGCTAATTATAGTTATATTGTATGACCTTTATTAAAAAAATCTTTCCACTTTCTACATGAATCTGAATTCAGGAGAGAGCTCCTGCAGTAAAGATCACACTGCACACTTAAGGTTGTCTCACCTCTAAATATACTATATACACACATACACACTATATACATCACTGTAGACATATCTCTGACATGTTGAATTACAAGTACGCATAGAGTATGTGTACTTATAATTCTACATGTCATAGATAAGTAGTAACTAATGCCCCATTCACAGTTACAGCAATAAAATCACTAGGGTCAGTGTTAAAAGTTGGCTTGCTGCTAGTTTCAAGAATGTGGCATCCAGTTGTACAAGGCAGCGGGTCACTGTTTGGTTTCTCATTGATAGTTGCCATGTTTTTTTTTCTGATCATTTGCGTGAAGTTGACCTCTGTTTGAGAGCCATTGAAAGTGAATGATGACTGGTCTTTTTTTTTGTTGCAAACAGTTGTCACTGTAAACATGTAAATCCTTCAGAAGTTTTAGTGCAGTTTAAACAGTGTCTCATGGCGCCGATGCCAAGCTTGTGGGTTTGATTCTTGGGAAATGCATGCATTTATAAAAAGTATACCAATGTAAGTTGCTTTGGATAGAATGCCAAATTCATAAATGTGACTAAAACTATTAGCCTGACTGTTTAATTCTGCACCACCTTGGTAACCAAAGTTTCTCAAATATAACAAAACAATACATGTCTAAGAAAAAGTATACTTTTATGATTTAGACACATGCAATGCAGTTTTATCTAGTGCATTCAAAATATACATACTATCCCTGTACTCTCAGAAAGGTACAAAGCTATAACTGGGATTGTATGTTTTGTACGTACATATTAGTACCTAAAGTGTACATGTTAGTACTTTTTGAAAGGGTGACAGTTCTCAGATGTTTTTTTTTTTTTCCTGAGAGTGTGGGAATTGAACCCATGACTTTGGCAGTGTAAAGCACAACCACAAACCAAACAATCCAAAAAAAACCAAACAAACAAAAAAATCAGCAAATGTTACAGGCTGATAGTTAAGTTACATCAAATGAATTCAGATTTCCAGTGAAAATGCTGGAGACTCTTAAGTAACCATAATACCCAAATTAGTAAGTGTCACCTTTCTTTGATTAAAACTGCAATCACCTCAAATATCGTCTGGTGTGCATACTAAAGTTACCGCAGTAATCAGGATTGCGTGAAAGTACAAATCGAGCCACGCTCGGGTTATAGGGGTCAGTTTCTTTCACTTTCTGCCTGTTGTAGATGTAATCAGTCTTACCCAGCTTTAACTTGCTAGTAACGTTTTCCAGCCGCAGAGCTAGAGACCTGAACGGTCTAAACAGTGCAAGACTAGAACAAAATGGCTGGTCATTAATTGTTTATAACCACGTCTCTCTCCATACCCTGTTTGACCTTACTGTGCACCTGACCAGTTAAGTATATATGAGACTGAGGGTATCTCCAGGGTATTAAGGTGATTGCCGGCTTTGTGTGATTTTTCTTTCCCCAATCTCCTAATTGGTCCTATCAGGGGTTATCAGCATAGTGTCGGGTTCCAGAGATAAAAGCAGATAAAATTAAGACACATCATTAGGCACCTCGTCTGGACTGTGGTTTGACCAGTGTAACTGCTGAGGAGTTTTTAATATTTATTTGAAGTATATTTAATTACTATTGTTTATTTAAAACACATTATTCAATTATATGAAATGCAATGTATAGTATTTCCAAAAGAAAAAGTGTTTGTTTCACAATTTAATTTTCTAGTTTGATCATTCGCATAAACTATTAATGAACTTATATTAAAATACATTATCAAACTATTTGATTGCTTTGCTTGGAAATCGTGTGTTCGCACATACCTACAGTAAAAATACAACAAACTATATTTTTATGACAAACAAATACTGCAATATCATACTTCAGAAATGACACCACTCAAATGACAGTCATATAATACCTTGCATTCCTCTTACATAACCACAAACACTAACAGCATTCTCTGACATACTATATACATAGTTCAGTGTTTGGTTACTTTGCTGTCTCACTGCTCAATATTTTAGTGTCTCAACTGGACTCTCACCTCTAGACAAGAGTGCTTTTTATGACTGCCTGTCAAATGACTGAAATCAATGTTTGTATAGACAAAGCAATCAGAACAAAATTCTGATTCAGTGCAATTAAAATAGTGTTTATTCATTCATTCCAAATTAGGGTTGTCTTTAAAACCTTTTAAAATGTAATATTTTTTAATTTAATTTAATTTAATTTATTTATTTATGTATTTATTTATTTTTGCCATGGATGTGTAATTATTTTGATCTACACTGATAGATTGTTGAAGTTTTAAATAGAACAGGTATTATTGGAGTATGTTTTATAAGAAAATTACAGTCCTTCTACTTAAAAAATTTGACATTTAGTTCAGTGTATTACTTGCAATTTCTTTGTAATTATTTCTTTGTGAATGCGCCAATTTTTTTTCAGTGTATGTTTTAAATCACAGCCCAACTGAATAAACAGATAAATATGCAAAGCAAAATTGTTATCCGGGCAAAAGAATTTGGTATTCGGATTTTGCTCAAACCATATACTCTAGCTTTTTGAGTAAATATGGGTATAAAGCCAAATTATCAAACCAAAAATTTAGATTTTATATTGATTTTAAGCTGGTAATTCAGAGAAGTTGAAGACATTGAGATCATGTAGGAATGACCAACTTAAAATGCCTGCTGCATCTGTGTAATTTACATACTATAACAACCTGGTCCACATAGACGGTGAGCTCTGAAACATTAATGTGGGCACACATACACAAACAAAATGGCCTTAAAGATTAATGTGCTCTCATTGTGGATCTTGCACTGTTTAGTCTCCGTCCCTGAAAAACTCCACAGGTCGCGCCAATAAATCACAGTCGCTCTCTGACCTCTCTCAGTGACCTGAGACGAACCTTTTAACCTCTCTAATACTGTATTAAAACCTAATGAACCGCACACCACCACCCTCTCAAATACTAAGAGCTGATATCATGATTTATGAATAATAATACTGTAAAACCACAGATGAATAGAAGAGTTTGTAATGACAGCAGGTCTTTTTCTGGGAAAAATAGTAAAGATTATTTATATCATTATAAAGATTAAAGTTATATCATTAAAAAAATGATATAAAATTTATAAAATTAAAATAAATTTAAAATTTATATATATATATATATATATATATACAAACATACATAGCAAAAGTGCAATGTTTGTGCAAATGTTTTCAGCGCACTAATTTTTCTGTCTTTAATATTTTATGGACATTTTTTTTTCTTTTTTTTTTTTTTTACAATAAGCATATTTTATTTTGTGTTGGGTCACCACATAATCATACAATGAGAATGTACTATGAATCCTTGTCAAATCACACAAAGATGAAGCCAATAAATTTAATATATATTTAATAAAAGGCACTCAGAATATCATGAATAAAATATAGTGCTTAAACAATCAAAATATATCATACAGCCATAGCATACATTCATAAGATGCTAAATGCCATAATGACCACATAACACTGGCATTATCACCTTCGTCGGTGGGATAATTGTAAAAAAATCAAAATAGAACTCTCAGGATTTATTGAACAATGAATTTCAATATTACTATTGATATTACACCATACTATGACATAAAATGCATGCACAAGGGAATATACTTAAGATTTTTCCATTGACGCAATGGAGGGTTGATTTATATATTATATTTCTACCTCTAGTCAAAGCATGGTCCTTTTATCAAATTCATTAATCTCAGTGTTTTCATGCATCTTTTATAATTTACAACAGCATGATAAAAAGCATTTTAAGCTCTATATTGCAGTTATACATTAATAAGTGTCTGAAAAATGCAATGTTACCTGCTGGCATAAGTTCATTTTCAAGCTTATTGGAAAACTTATTTCAGCTTCCCTGAAAAGTGCTGTATTGCTTTGCTTTAGTCAGTGCTGAAATGCTACAATCAAAATTTGCTTTGGAAACGTTTGTTCTCTACATTTTTTTCCACTTTGCTTTTTACAAAAACATGCAAATGTGCAATATTTTTAATGCGAATAAAGCAGGAAATATTCTCTCATAAAAGGGAATTCCTGCAATAAAGAAAACTCAAGTTACGGAAACACAGATTTCTATAAGCATAGTGAAATCAGTTAAAAAATAAAAATGTTGTCATGTGATGAGCATAACACATCTTACTCTTATTCCAAAGACAGAAATTGTACTCCTCTGAAAGACAATAATATCTCATAAGTGAAACAAAACATGTCATCTATTACAATCATGGGCAAAGACAGACATGTGTGCACTATTGCATGACAAAAACTTTGTGTAATTCCTTTCATATGCTTATGAATGCTACTAATACGCGTGTAAGATAATGATTCTTCCTGTTCTGTTTATAAGATAAATCCATAAGAAAGGTCCTGATGTTGCAAACATTTACAAGTAAGTCATTAGGCTGGATTAGATGATATATTTGCTGCAGTCTTTTCCGTCTTTTGCAGTGGCTGATCGTAAATTGGTTTCACTATACAGTACATGCACTGTGTGATCATGCTCTCTGCCTTCATTGGCTTGTCAAGTCAGCATAAATTAGTCTGATACATGGAAATCTGCTTCTAAATAACACTTATTACCTCCACCGACAGAACCAACCCAAATTAAAGCTTTTTTATGTGTGCTCTGTTTGACAGACAAGTATTGTTTTGAGTGGCTAACTCGTATAAATCCATGCTTAAATTCTTGTGCGTTTTCCAGTCATACATATCCATGTGCATAATGAGTAAGGCTGATAGTAGGTCAATGAAGAAATAAGTGTCTTCCCAAGAAATAAGTGCTCTGCATCCTACTATCTGTCATCAATGCTTTTTATATACATTCGGTCAAACAAGAGACAAGATATGATGTAAAATTCTTTGAATGAAATTGCCAAGCAAAGGTGTGTACCAAAACTTGAACTCAAAAAATCTCACCCTAAAGATAGAGTTCTAATGTCTCGTTCTGTGTGTATGCTGACAAGAATAGAAACACCAGAAGAAAATGTGGGACGAGCAGCAAGCAGATGCTGCCACAGCACGACGGGTCATCCAAATATAACATACTAGCATGCGTAGGATACTGTATTTAAATTCCAAAAGGCCTGATTATGTATGACAACTACCAGGGCTGTTAGAGGAGACATTCGGTGACACTGAAAGATGGATAACAGTTTGGCATAAGCTTTTTCTCTCACAAGCAGCAGGGACAAAAGGTGATGTCAGTGCAAAACTCTAAAGGAACGACAACATCAGCAAAAGGTGGTGCTGGGTGGATGCTCAGAGTGCAGATTCATGATTCCTCGGCATTAATTTGAGGGACTCGGCAACTGGGCATAATCGCGTTCCGTTAAATGCTTGTTTGACCTCAGTCAAACGCGGCCGTTTGCCTACGCAAATGATAGAGCATGAGTACTTTTGTCTTCTGAATTTCATATTCCTTTTTTAGAGTTCAATTGCATTTCAGTTTGCATTACAGTAAAGCCTTAAAGGATGTTCCTTACAATGTTTTTTGCTTCCTTTTAGTAGATAGTGCTTCTGAGGTTTTATAGTCATCCATCAAAGGTGTTTTTAGCAGCCTTTGGCTAAAACAGCATCCTGTTTGAGGTCTCCCTTTGAAACAACACGTTCTGCAAAGGTACTGTTGGTATATGCATAGCATTAGGTACATATGTAGAACTCTTAATTAAGCAGTTGTCAAACCATAAAACCGAGAGTTTCTAAGTGCATTGTTGTACAGTCATTATTGCTAGTCATGCGAAATATACCAATCCTTATGGAATGCCGTTTTTCCCCGTCTGCCAATTACCATTGCTCTTGTCCAGCGAGTAATTGCTTTCATACTTCTCTTCAGAACTGCTTTTCTGATTTGCAGCAGCCTCAGCAGCAGCCTCAATCATTTGTTTCTCCGCCTGTTCCGTTTCACGATGGTAGAAGTAGTTGAAGTTGGAGACGATGACAGGAACGGGAAGTGCAATGGTCAGCACGCCAGCGATGGCACAGAGGATCCCAACCATCTTTCCCCCCAAAGTGATAGGGCACATGTCGCCGTAGCCGACCGTCGTCATTGTGACCACAGCCCACCAGAATCCTTCCGGGATGCTCACGAACTGAGTGTCAGGTTCGTCAACCTCAGCAAAGTAAATGGCACTGGAGAAGAGGATGACGCCTATGAAGAGGAAGAAAATAAGCAAGCCCAGCTCCCTCATGCTGGCCTTCAGGGTTTGGCCTAGGATCTGGAGGCCCTTGGAATGGCGGGACAGCTTGAAAATCCTGAAAATAGCCTTTTTCATCAGGATTTGAAACAATGGTAATGAGACATGTTCTGGTTGGCGGTGGGGTCTTCATCGTGGGTGGCCATCAGTTCCGTTATGACGGTAATGAAGTAGGGCATAATGGACACAATGTCAATGACATTCATGATATTGCTGAAAAACTCGCTCTTGCTGGGGCACACTATGAAACGTACTCCAAGCTCAAAACAGAACCAAATGATGCAGATGGTCTCCACCACAAAGAAAGGGTCAGTAAAGACAGAGAGCATGGCCTTAGGATGAGGAGTAGGGGACAGAAGCGTGCCGTTGGCGTCACGGGTTAAGTTGATGAGCGCAGGAATAAATTCACGCTCATCACGGAATTCAGGGAGCGTCTCCAGGCAGAAGATACAAATAGATATAGTGATGACAAAAACAGACACTACGGCCACTGACCTAGCAGCACTGGAGCTCTCTGGGTACTCAAAGAGCAGCCAAAATTGACGGTGAAGCTCACTGGTTGGGAGCTGAGGCTCAGGGTCTTTGATGAAGCCTTCGTCTTCCTTGAACTGTTCCATGACCTCGTGCCCCAGTCGATAGAACACTATCTCATCCGCAAACACATCCAATGGCACGTTCGCTGGCCTCCGAATCTTACCTCCGGACTGATAGAAATACAAGATTCCATCGAAGCTGGGGCGGTTGCGATCAAAGAAATACTCGTTCCTCATGGGGTCAAAGTAGTCAATCCTTCTCATGGGGTCTCCCAGCAAGGTGTCTGGGAACTGATTCAAAGTTTTAAGTGTTGTCTCATACATCATCCCTGAGACATTGATAACCACTTTTTGTTCGCCCTCCTCGAATTTCTCCTTTTCAGCAAAGTAGTCCTCGCAACAATCCTTGGCTACTTTTCCGAGGAGAGCCTCATTGGGACTGCCCTCGCTGCTCATCAGAACCTTCCAGTTGGAGATCAGGCTGTTGCAGCTTGATGTTCCTTTCTTGCTGAGTGTTGGTGGAGAGGCTGGCAAGTGCCTCAGCTGTCTTCCTCTTCGAGGTGAGTGTGTGGGTGAGTTTATGCCGCGGGTCCCCAGGTTTGGTTCCGGGGCATCTGAGGTGGGTGAGGTCGGATATCCCGAGTCACTCGGGTCTCCCAGATTGATTCCGATGTCATCCAGGTTCTCAAAGTTGACTAGAGGAACCTCCATGGCCTCCCTCCCCTCCCTGGGGCTGAGCTCAGGCTCCTAACCCAGGATGAAATGACAGACGGGCAACCAAAAGCACAGGCCAGCCCACTCTGCACCGCAAAGTGCGACGAGATCAGAGAAGATTCAGGCTGGTTCTACAGCAGAGAGCCGAATCCCAAGATACTGTCACCTGATCTGCAGATAAAAACAAAGGGAACAAAACAGTTGTGTTACTGCATGGAAGGTAAGGTTGCACCTTAGGCTAGGAAACAATTAAAGCAATCTAAAGTAATATAAACTCTACAAGACAATGAAAAAGGAACAAACAGAGATTTTATTTTTAAGCTCAATTATTTTACTCAAAGAATAAAATTGAGGCTAAATGATTAAGCAAAATTAAAAGTGTCATTATTTATTTACCCTTTTGTTGATTCAAACCTGCGGGACCTTCTTTTCAAGGCTTTCAAAACTACTATTAAAATATAATGAAAGATGTGCTATATTCCAAGTCTTCTGATGCTGTATGATAGCTTTGTAGAAGGAATACACTGAAATTTAAGTGAATCTAACAGTCATCAGATCTGTCTGATGTGTTAACAAATCATTCAGACCTGTCTTGCTAGCTAAATCAACCAATTCACTGAAAATATTTACCCAAATGAACAATTCAAGAGAGATGAGAATGAATCCAGCATCTCTACCAAATCAATCAGTCGCCTCTACTTTTCTCATGAACTCATGTCATGATTTTGAGTGAATAATACTTTAAATTAATGACATTTGTGATACTTATTAAGTTATACAAGTTTAGCATGTCCTGTAAGGATATACGTTACAACTAACAGATTGCATTTAGTCTCTCCTTGAAAACTCCTTGAATGTGCCTAAACAAACATAAATAATGCATTCAAACTGAACATATTTTTCCAGTCCTCTCTGTCTACTGCCAAGTGTGCTTGAGAGCTGAGAACTGCACTTTATCATCATTTCTCCCTTATGGCCTCTTGTAGTGACACACACACATTTTAATTCACATCTTCTGTATTGTAGTACAAGCATTTACAGCAATAGAGCTGTACTCACACTGTTGCACTGCATATGGAGTTAATAACGCTTAACAAAATGGTCCAGAAATTGGTTGCAGACATATTTAGCATGATTTTTGAGAGAATCAGGAAAAATTAAAAGATTAAATCCTCCAGAACCAAACACAAACTTAATGTTCCAGGCGTAATATAAATTGTACTCGTTTTGACTGCATCTGTGATATCAGTTCCCACAGATTTGGACTCGGTATTCAATTTTTACAAGCAAACAAAAATGTATTTGTGTTTGTTTGTTTATTTATTTATTTATTATTATTATTATTTAACAAAAGTCACAGATTAATTGAATTGTTTCCAAAATGTATTATTTGAGCTGTACAATAGGTTCAGTCATCATTTTATCTGTGGGACTATGCTCTTCTAGGTGCATTAACTTCTGGTTCTGCTACGGATGTAATTCCTTTAGGTCGAGTTTCAGGCAAGCAACACAGTTACATCACTTCCTGTTCTTTTATCCTTGCACACATGGAGAGAAAGCAACTGTGTTCACAAGCTTTACATGTTCACAATAACAGATAATGTTAGTAAGTCATTTACACTAATCTTGTGCTATACTTATTTAGAAATTATTATATTGCAATGCTCCATTAATTTCCATTTTAATTATGTTGTATTGTTCTCTCCTGCGCATTATGCTTTAGCAGAGCAGCAATCGACTGTTGCAGCCAAATAGTTCATTAGGCATGTCTGTGAGAATTGCTATTTATAATTAATGTGTTACAGTTTAATTTATGCAAACTTACTGTGCTTAAGTTATTTATATCATTTGGAAAAGAGTATTTTTTAATGCAAAAATGCCCTATGGTACGATATTACAGTAAAAGTATTTTGAATTTGTTTGTATTTGATAAGTTAGTTGTTAGTTTCTGTATTAATCAACAGCATCCATGACAGTTTAAGATAGATTCCTTTAATATACACATTCAATGCACTTTATACCAAATCCAACTAAAGCAGTTTTTGGATTCCAGTGCTGTTCCTCTCGGGGTCAAAGGTGCAGGTCAAAGGTCCAGTTCAGGCCTCTTATCTACAGCGTTCTATTTTCCAGAGAGTTTAATGGAGACGGGTAACCATAACCTGAACAGAGGATTTAAACAGCTACCCCTCGTACCACTTGACACCATAGAACCCATAGATGCCAAAGAGAAAAGCTTCTGGCTCCATGACAGCTTGTGTGGCTACACTGGAAGGTAACGCACACCTCTCACCTTCGCTCCGCGTTATATTCCATTGACCCTATTAGTATACAGCAGGGCCTATCTTTTCCATTGTCAGAGGAGTATTGTTGGATGGGTGGGTTACATGGGCGTTTTGTTTCATGTGGCCACATTTTTTACAGCATTGGCAAGATGGCCTCGTTTATATGGTAAGTGCATGTCTGCAGTGTTTAGTTTTTATGGAAAAGTATGATCAGCGCTCAAAGAAGAATAACAGCATCATACATGCTTAAATCGTTATATCCAGCTGTGGTGGCCACATATACTCTCAGAAAAAAGGTGCAAAAGGTGTCACTGAGGAGGTATCTTTTCAAAAGGTACACCTTTGTACCTTATTTACCCCTACAGGGTGCATATTAATACCTCATAGGTATATATTAGCACAAAAAGTGTACATATTAGTACCCAAGTGGTACATATTAGTACCTTTTGAAAAGGTACTGCCCTTGAGACAGCATTTGTACCTTTATTTCCAAGAGTGTACAGTATGACTCAATATCTGCATCTAACTTAAAGAGATAGTTCACCTAAAAATAATTAATTCATCCTTATGTTGTTCCAAACCTCTATGCATTTCTTCCTTCTGTGGAGCACAAAGTGTTTTGAAAAAAGTGTTTTTCTTATTTATTCATTTTATTTATTATTATCAAAGTCATTGGGGTCCACCGCCATTTAGAATCCAACTTTCTTCAAAATATATTCTTTTGTGTCCCGCAGAAGAAAGAATAAAAGGTTTTGGCCAACTTGAGGGTGATTAAATGATCAGATGATCATAATTTCCATTTTGTGAACCTTCCCTTTAATATATACAGGTATACATTTAAAAAAAAAATGCTTTTTACCAATTTTGCATGGTTCTGCTGCCTCTATTTAAGTATACTCTTCTCAGAAAGACTTATGTTACACAATTGTAATATTTTGTGCTGCCTTTGTTAACTGTATCCCATGCACTCTGCACCTTTTGTTTATTTATTATTTATTGCACTTCTTTATATTTCTTTATTTCCTACATTATTCAACTGTAACTGCAATGACCTTGTGAAAGCAAAGGAAACTAATCTCATTTTACCTAAATTGATACTCTACATTTAAAAAAAAAAGATTTTTTTTGAAGTTATAAAGAAGTTTTTCTACTTCAGAATTTAACATTTAATGTGTCACATGCTGTTTTTTGTAATTGTTTGTGAAATTTACTTGCAATTTCTGAGTGAAAATTATTTCTACAGCTTTTTTTCCCCAGTGTATTATCAGCATAACTGCAGGGCTTACAGATCCACATATGAGGCTACAGTTATGTAGCGAGGGCAGGATGGACAAAGGTTGCAAGTGACAGAAGCTTCCGTCCTTATCCTGCAGTGCTTCGTCTGGGGAAAATGCTGAAGATGTGAAAATGCACCACGGACAGAGATGACATCTATATCCTTCAGCTGTGTGTGTGTGTGTGTGTGTGTGCTCGCGTGTATCTAGAAGATCGATCACCAACGTGTGGGAAAGTTTCCCTGCATGCATCACAGCTACAAAGCCATTGTTTTGTATTAAGCACCTCAGGGGCAGGACACTACCATGTGCACGTGTAAAGGCACATTATATAAGTTTTGTACTGTATGTGCTAGATTGTGTGCATAATTCTATGAAAATACGGATTCATATATCCGAATCAGCACAAATCATTCCGCTGGCTTGAATCGCAGAAATATTATTAGACAATATGCTATAGCTGTCTTAGTTTCCAAGTCTGATATTAGCTGATTGGTAACAGCAAAGAAGGTCTAACATACAAATTTTCAACTTAAAGTGACAGTTTACCCAAAAATGAAAACTCTGTTATCGTTTATTCACTCTCATGTCATTCCAAACCTGTATGGCTTTCTTTCTTCTGCGGAAAACAAAAGAAAATATTTCGAGAAATATCTCTGTGTTTTTGTCCACACAATGGAAGTCAGTGGTGACCAAAACATTCTTCAATCTTCTTTTATATTCCACAGAAGAATGAGTCGCCCAAGTTGCAAAGACATGAGGGCGAATAAATGATGACAGAATTTTCATTTTTGGCTAATTATCCCTTTAAATTGAAAATGTATATTTTAGAACTTCTGTGCTACCACAAATCAGGTAATATCTATGTCTGATAAAGTGTCACTATCCCTTTAAAATATTTGAAGCAATAGAAATTGAGAATATAGTGATTATAATGAACCAGATTATTCAAACATGTACTAAAACAAATATTTAAAATTACATGAATGCCCACATACATATACTAGTCATAAACTTTTTTCTATTCTATTCCAAAAATCAACATCTAATCAAACAATAATCTATTTCTAATAGTTATCTCACTCCTCAGTTCTTAAAGCTAAATACAGCTAAAACTTAAATACAGTCAAATCTCACAGCACATACTGTATAAAACAATGTGGCTTGCAGAAAGCACAAATAACAGCATCTTAATCTTTCTAAACTTCTGTAACAGCTCCATTCACGTCCAACAAATTCACTTAGATCCAAATTTGATCCAAAGTCGTACTTCTATCCTTTCTAAACCAGCATCCAAATGACCGAAATCACATGCTTAAACCCATCTGTAAAACCAAACACGGACAAACGCTGAATGAAATACCCACCAGGGAAAACCTCTGGGGCAGGACGGTCCTTCTGTGAGCGCTGTGATCCAGGATGAGCGGGGCTCCTCTTTTTGCCTCTGTCGCTCTCTAGCCTTGCTCCTCTTCTCAGCCTGCATTACAATCAGATTTCTGCACACCCTTGTGTTCTGTTTAAGCTCTCTCTCTTTCAGTAATCTTATGCCTCCTGAGTAACTTGAGACCCACGGCTGCCATCAGGGAGATGCACATGCTCACACACACACACCTTACCTTTCGCATCTGGCTTGGCTTTTTAAACCTTAGACCGGGTTTTCCTTTCTGTGTGCGTCTCTCTTGCTTTCTGTCTGTCTCTGCTCAGGTGCTGAAGTGTTGGGGTGTCAGAAGAGGACCCCATGGCACCGGAGCCGGCAAGAGCTCTGCGGGGCAAACAGCGCTGAGTAAAGGACGGCAGGACCTGAGCTCCTGCCGAGTAAGCAAACAGAGCAACATCTCCAGGGCGCGAGAGCACGCACACACATACACGAGCTCTCAGACTCACAATTACTCTCACTCACACTCGCAAGTTGCATAGACATATGCAGTTACACAGACACTAAATCTATGTTTGGAATAGCATACTATTAATACTATTATATACGTATAGTATGCTAATGTTCTTTATGCATAGAATACTTTGGAAGACAAACTTAAAATGTTGACATTTTCAACAAAAAGTACAATGGAACGGCATTCAGTGTCAAACTTCATGCTGGCATTGAGAGAGATGAACCAGTTAATGGTAAATGTTGATTTTTGAGCAAATAAATTGTTCCTACATTAGGTGATATTTGTAGAGACAGTAGGATTATGTGATTGTCATGTAGGACATACCATTATTGTGTAGAATATTGTATTCCTCAATGCAATGTACTATGACTTTTAAAAGTCATAATTCTTTTAAAATTCTATGACTTTTGAAAATGGTTTTGAAAGTAGTCTCTTATGCTCACCAAGGCTGCATTTATTTGATCAAAAATACAGTAAAAATGGTAAAATTGTGAAATATTATTACAATTTAAAATATCTGTTGTCTGTCTTATTTTATTGTAAAATGTAATTTATTCCTGTGATGCAAAGCTGAGTTTTCAGCATCTTTACTCCAGGCTTCAGTGTCACATGATCCTTCAGAAATCATTCTAATATGCTGATTTGCTGCTCAGGAAACATTGTAGATTATTATTAATGAAAACAGTTGTGCTGCTTAATATTTTAGTAAAAACTAATACACTTTTTTTTTTGGAATATTTGGTAAATAGAAAGCTCAAAATATCATTTATTTGAAACAGAAATCTTTCGTTAAATTATAAATGTCTTTACTGTCGCTTTTGATGAATTTAATGCATCCTTGCTAAATAAAAGTATACATTTCTCAAAAAAGTAAATCTTAATGACCCCAAATTTTTGAACAGTACTGTATGTGATCTAGTTTTCTAGAACAGAATTCTTTACCTGAATGTCAAGAAATAACCGTGATACATTTTTCTTCAGGATTATTTGATCAATATATAGCTCAAAAGAACACCTCTTATTTGAAATGTATATTTTTTGTAACTTACTGACCCCAGATTTTTGAATGGTAATGTGCAATTTCATTAAAAATGCAAAACTTTTTTCCCCAAAGCCAATGAATTGAACATAAATGTATAAGGTCATGTGACACTACTGTTTGATACAATTATTGTGAAATAAAGCATATTTTTTCACTTCTAACAAGCAGTATGCAGTACATAGTGTTCAGTAAGTAGTAAGCTATATTCTGTTCTGGATATTGCCACACTTTTTAACGTGTAGAAAAACACACATACATGGACGTTTGTATAATGCACACATATCACATATGTTTCCATCATATCAGCTCATGGGACCTGAATTGGCATCACTGTCAAACACATAAGCACACACTTTAACTCGCATAGAAACGCACACAAATCACATCACATACATCTCGGGCTCCTTCCTCCCCCATCAGCTCAGGGGACCTGACTCGGCACCCAGTATCGCTGTCAAACACACACAAGCTCGTACGCTCTCGCACACATACGCACACAAACATCTGCAGCAGTGCTCAGCAGCGATTCAGCTACACGGCGCAGTCCAGAACCTTAAACTGCTTATACAGGAGATCCAGTGCAATTCTGTTTAGGGTCCAGAGGCAGAAGTGAAAGGGCCATTCATCAAGTCTTCTTTTAGCCTCTTGCTGATGTCTGGCAACTGCACATGAGACATACAAAAAGTTAAGAATGTATCTAAGTGCTGCAGGACACTGATTTGGTTCCAGACAATCTGCATGTCTCTATAAATGTTCAGCAGGGCCTGAGTAAGGATTTTGAGTAGGTCACAAAAGTGCTGAATGATCCACTGTGGAACTCAAACAAAACGTGAGGAGAAGTTGAATGTCACCCAATTATTGATTGACGGAGGGCCACGAGACATTGGTGACCTAAGTGTTCGCTGTATCGGTTGATTGGATAAGTCAATTCATGTCATGCTGTAGTTTCAGAGATGACACATCCACGGATTGTTCATGGACTGCCTGTTGCACACAACAATGGCTGGCTTTTCACACTTTGTGAGAGTTGTGCACCGGTTTTTAACGCTTCATCTTATGTTTACAAAGGTATGTAACAGGATCTCAGCTAACAGGGAACGTTCTCTGAAGGTTCTCTCAAAGTTATGATCAAATGTTCTTCCATAATATGTTCGGTCAATATTCCATGGTACTTAATAATGTTCTCAAAACGATTGCATAAAAACATTATTTATACATCATTCATGGAGCATTTTTTTTTTTAAATACTTTAATTAGACGTTCATTTTGTTAAACATTTTTTAAATATATTTATACTTGTTTCACATGCTCAGAGAACACAAAAAAAAGTAACGTTCTCGTGATGTTTGCAAAATGATATAATGGAATGTTCCCATTCTCATAACCAAAAAATAAAAGTAAAAAAATAAAAAAATTCTAAAGCATTTTAAAAAGGGGACATTTTGAATGTTCAGAGAACATTCAGAAAAAAAATTTTTTGTTTAACTTAATGGGAACATTAATGGGACTAGTTGATTTTAAAAATACAATAATTTTCTTTAGCAGAGAATAGAAATCTTATATTTTAAAATGTTATATTTGAAATAAATGCTGTTCTTATGAACTTTATTCATATAATATATCACAGTTTCCACAAAAATGTATTTTCAATTGTAATAATATTTCACAATATTACCATTTTTTCCTGTATTTTTGATTAAATAAAAGTAGTCTTGTTGATTTTAAGAGGCTTCTATCAAAAAATCCTACTGGCCCCAAAATAGTATGCTGTTTTGCACATCTTTAGCGGATGCAACAAACACTTTTAGAAGTTTGCAAGTGACATCTTTAAAAGAGTTTTATTTGGGGCATTTAATCTGAAATAAATAGGATCCAGCACAGTTCAGCTTTGTTTTCAAAGTAATGTAAGTTTCAAATGGCAACATTCTCCCCTTCTTCTCATTCTGTATCTTTTGCTGCATTCAAGGTTAGTTGGGCTGAATTGGTTGAGTCGTCCAACGCATATTTTGTGTCGTGATTTTTGCATTTTTAATAAGGCATGAAAAAATTCAAATTCAAAATTTTAAACTTTTAAAAACCATTCTGTTGCACTGATGACAAAACGTTTTCAAAACTGTGTTAGTTAAATGGACTCTTCATGTCTGTTTGGGTGGTTTTGAGCCAGATTAAGCTGCAACAATTTACCATGTATATAGTACGAAAGTCTCTCTATGCAAAACTACCTTCCTCAAACTTTGGGGAAACATAATATTGTCAAATTACAGTCAATATTGTTAAGAAAATGTCCTATTTGTTGCCCCCTGCATTTGATGGACCACCCAGGCCTGTGTACACAAAGCACTAGAGAACTGATCCTTCTGCCGGCACTCATTTTGTTACATAACACCAGAATTGATTCAGTAGTCTTGTTCTCCTTCACCATGTGCATATGGCTCAGAAGAGAGTGCCACTCATTGTAAAGCTGAGGTTTCCAATTCTTGTTGTCATTCTCAAAAATATGTGCTTTAAAACAACACATGACTTTTGTTTTCTGCAAAATAACCACACCTGGGAAAAACAGTCATGAATCACATTTCATCTAAGCTGATTCAAACACAGTTGGCAGTTTTTATGTCAACTAAAGTAGCTACTGAGAATTCATTTGAGCTTGTCTATGTATACGGTAATGGCACATAGAGGACTGTGAGGGGCAATTAGTGCAGTGTCATATTCCATATAGGCCTAAGAGCAAAATCCCTCATTCTCTATCCCAAGTTTCCTGCGCCGGAAGGCTGACTGTAATTCATTCTTGACGTCCTTGCCAACTTAAGCAGAACCGGTGCCAGCAGGCGAGGGTTCGCCAGATTAACAGAATGAACGGCCAGTCATGAATTTGAGACGGGAAACAGAAAGAGATAAAAACGAGAAAGAATGTAACCGTATGTAACCGTATCAATCTTGCCAGACAGAAACAGTAAATGGGGGAAACTCCTACAGTCAAAAGGTGAATGTTTCTGATGACAATCAAAAGGGTTAGATAGTATTTTGATGTTTTTCTGCCCTGAGATTGTTTAAAAAAAACAACAACTATTTTTGTTTACATTTTTTATTTAAAGTAAATTTAGTTAATGTTACACACAACCTATATATATATATAAATGTGTGTGTGTGTGTGTATATATATATATATACAATATATAGTAAAATATTACATGCATGTTCAGTTATATGTTAAATTCAGTTAAATAATCTTAATATATATATTAGGGCTGTCAAACGATTAATCGCGATTAATCGCATCCAAAATAAAAGTTTTTGTTTACACAATATATGTGTGTCTTCTGTATATATTTATTTTGTATATATAAAGACACACGCATACAGTATATATTTTGAAAATATTTACATGTATTTAAAAGTTTATATTTATATTCATATAATTTATATTATATAAAAATATATTTAATATATAAATATAACATGTTTTTCTTAAATATATACATGCATGTGTTTGTATTTATATATACATAATAAAATATACACAGTATACACACATATATTATGTAAACAAAAACTTTTATTTGGGATGCGATTAATCGCGATTAATTTTTTGACAGCACTAATATATATATATATTTTAATTGCAATATTTTAAGATATTACTGCTTTATTTAATTTAATTCAATTTTATTTTATTGTACAAAATTTTGTTTTAGTGTTCTGATGAGCAAACACCCCTTTTTCTTTTTAATTGTCTTAAGTAACGAGGAGCCGGCTACAGTTGCTTCGTTTGCATTGCTGCATCACACCCATTAAAGGATTGAGCAGCGGGTTCCCGATGAGGCCAGAAATGATCCACTCGCCCAGAGGGACTGAGCCTATAAAGGCTTCTGGATGTAGTCCAGAGCATCACTCAGATGGTATAAATTAGCAAAAGCCCCTATAAATAGAGATAGAGAATGTCTTTTTATGTAGCGATTGTGGGACTGTCAATCTAATTTATTCGAGAGACACTCGCCTGTTACAGTAGTGTCATTCCCTCAGCTAAAAATTTCCCAATAAAACAGACCATATTCACTTAAGATTCCCACCTATTTTGGAAGCGATCTCTCTGTACCTGCCAGTTTTGGAAGCAGCCTGTTAGCGCAGCCACCCCTCTTAATTAGTTCCGCAACGGCTCTCACAGGTGTGCGCCAGCTCTCCGGAGTCGTTTACACTTATATCAGTCTCACACTGTGGAGCCATCTGGCCAGCCTATTGTACAGCAGAAGAGTCGCCCCACAACACCGGTGTTGTTTGTGTTGGTTAAGCAGAAGCAATCTGGCATGCAAAAAGGCATATTAGAGAATCAAGGTTTAAACTGAGTTACATCTGAAACTAATGGGGCCTGAAGGTAGCCATGCCCCTCCTGTTTGATTATTTATAGCTGGAAAGCATGGGCTGATATTTTTAGGGCACATTTCCCAGAACAAGCTGTTTCACACTAACTTGCATGTATTGCAGTATTCTTTCTGACTTTTTTCCATCTGTAAACTTTTAACATTTATATTTGTGTACTCATTCTGTCCTTGCAGTCACTGTGTGCACAAGGAGTGATTACAAAATTTCAGCTTTTTTTAAAACTGTGACCCCAAAACGTAGCTGTGCATTTACAAATGTATGAATTTCATTGCATAGTAATATAAACTAAATGTAATGCAATGGCAAATAATGATAGACCTTCCAACTGCACATTTAGAAAGTGTCATATACAGTACCATTCAAAAGTTTGGGGTCAGTATGATTCATTTTTAAAGAAATTCATACTTTTTATTCAGCAAAGATGCATTAAATTGATCAAAAGAGACAGTGAATACATTTATACTGTTGCAAAAGATTTCCATTTCAAGTACTGTTCTTTTTAATGTTATGTTCATCAAAGAATCATGAAAAAAGTATCACAGTTTCCACAAAAAATATGAAGCAGCACAACAGTTTTCAACATTGCTAATAATAAATATTTCTTGAGCAACAGTTGAATGAGACTGGAGTAATGATGCTGAAAATTCAGCTTTGCATCACAGGAATAAATTACAGTTTAAAATATATTCAAATAGAAAACAGTTATTTTAAATTATAAAAATATTTCACAATTTTACTGTTTTTGCTGAATTTTTTAATTAAATAAACACAGCCTTGGTGAACATAAGAGACTTCTTTTAATTAAATAATCTTACGACCCCAAAATTTAGAAAGGTAGTGTATACTGTATATAAAGTATGAACGAACATTTCACAGAAAAGTTTGTTAGGCTAAATATTAATATTAAATTTCATTAGTTCATTAGGCAGGATATTTATTGACATTCATTCATTTTTTAAGTGTGGCTTAAGTGTCCAAATACTGTTTGCAGCCACTGTAATATGGCTATGCTGCGGCATGTCAAGGGTTAACTGTCTCTCGCCTGTGTAGTCTTACATGTGAAATGAGACTTGGCCTTTTAAGGTCTACAGGTTGTCTATAGTATTTCACAGACCTGCCCACACTGAGGCAGACTGTCTATCACCTTAGCAACACTCTCCCAGACTCTCTCAGACTTAGGGACTCTCGGTTTGACACAGGCCAGCCTGCTCTTTTCTGCTGTATGCGATCAATAGGACTGAGAGTAATGGAATGGCTCCATTGATTTTATGCAGTCCAATTCACTTACAACGAGATGATGTCTTCTATAAACAAATGGGTTTTAACATTTACACCTCTTGGGTCTTTAGTTTTACTCGCATTGATTCTTTAAATACTAGTTTTGTTTACTGGCCGGTTATGAAAATGGGTCAGACGGTAAATAAAACAGCATTGAAACTCTTGCTTGTTGGAGGGCGGCATTTGTTATATTACTTCATTATTGTCTGTTTAACAGAGACTTGCTGTATGTCTTGTTAACTAGAGAGGAACTCCTTGAGAATAACCTGAGGTTAAGCATGTTGCTCAAGGGAACAATTGAGCAGCTAATAAATTGCCCTTTGGGGGTCTGTAATCTTTTGCATTATATTACTTGTGCAAAGTTGTACAGAGTTATGTTTCTAAGTGATTAACAACATTGTAGAAGGTCAAAACTGCAAATATAGTGCAGCTATCAACATAAAACGTTGACTTTTGACCTCCAAAATCTTTTACAGTGAAGAGAAAACACCCATCTTTCTTGTGAAGATAATAAACAAAAGTAAATATGCTGTTAGAAGTACCTGAAGTACAACTTCTGGCTATTTTAAGCATGGTCAGACTCAATTAGAATCTACGCCTACAGAATTGGAATGTCTGTCATTCACAAAGTTCCAAACATTCCACACACTTGCATGTTCGTTTTTTTTTTTTTTTTTTTTTAAATATTTTGGATAGTTTGATTATGCTGTCAGCCACCAAAAAGAATGTAGTACTCTCATTCTGTTTAACTCTTGTTTACCCGAGAATCTGATATAAAAAAATTTTGTTTGTAGGACAGCATTCACTAAAGTAGCATAATTTGAGACTTTAAGCTAGGCTAGACTTTGCTAGAGCTATAGCATTTAATTCGATAGGTACTAGATATAGGCCTTGTGATGACAATCCCAAATGTTTAATATAGAAACTATGTAGTTTAGTATTATTTATTCATAAAGAAGCGTCTTCCTTGTGTGAACATTAGTGAGAACAAACATGTTTCAATTTGTCATCCACTCTTAAAAATAAGAGTTCTTTACTGGCATCTATGATTCCATGAAGAACCTGTAAAACCCTTTCTGCTGCATAAAAGATTCTTTGTAGTCAAAAATTATTCTTTATAGTGTTGAAATGTTCTTTTATTAGCTGGAAGGTGTTTTTAGGAACTCAAAATGGTTCTTCTGTGATTTTACTGCAAAAAAGAATTTTTGACACAGTAGTAGTATTTCTGTCTTTTTCTGTCTAGTGATGTTCCCTCTGTAGACATGCTGCTTTTACAGAAACTGTGTGGTGCTGAAACTTGATCTAAGGAGCGCTTGTGTTGTTGCACACTGCCTCTAGTGGACAAGAGCAAAATCATCTGTTTACAGGAAAAAAGTGTTAAGAATAAGCCACTGCTGTACTTCATCTGATGCTTTTAGTTCACATTTAAATGTGAGACAAATGATAACAGATTTTTTATAATTATTATTTTAGGTAAATAATGTTTTTTTTTTTTGGCCATCTTTTAACATCATTGGAATGTTTCCATTGCACAAAAGGTTCTTTATAGTGGAAAGTTTCTTTGGATTATTAAAACACTAAATTATTTTTTCTTTATTCTTAACACTAAAAAAAGGTTCTTTTAAGAACTGTTCGCTAAGAGGTAATGGTTCTTCTGTGAAAAACCCCTTTTGGAACCTTTGTTTTTAGGAGTGTAAACTATATATCTATAATCTCTGGCTATGATAAGTCTTTTTGCATTTATTTAAATTCAGATTAGTATCTTAACTGGACTGCATTAAAATCTGTGACATTTCTGTTGGTTTCTATACACAGGGAAAGAGACGGTGCTGAACTTGCAGTTGGTGATGAAATATTAACTCATGATGGGTATTTTAAGACTTCTCTGGTAGGTTACCAGAATCACGCTGCAGCTCACATCAATACAGCTTACATCAGTAGACTCAACAGGAGGCATGGTCATACAGATTTATGAGGATGTTCATGTTTACAGAACGAAAGAAAACCTGATGAGAGTTCAGCTTTAGAGGTTTACGAGAGGCTTGCATAAGTGTACGATAGTAACCCTGGTTCCTGCCCAGTGTGTCATACTGACTCAGCTGGAGTCTGGGAAAGCCCTCAACTCCTTACAACATATTTGCTAAACCTTTCTCATATCAGCTCATTTATTTGTTAATATGACATACTCAGTGGACTTTCTCTTGACATTTATTCATCCCTGATTTTTCTAATAGAACAACTGACAGAAGCTGCTAAATCCAACAGTATGTGGCATATCTGTGGTAAACAAACACAGCCGGTTAGGGCAATGTGAGTGAAGTGTGCCCTGACCTCCCTCTGATCCACCGGTTTTCCATCTCTCGGGGTGGAGGGTGTGGCTCAGGAGCCCGTGTTCTTGGATCTGAGTCCAGGCCATATGGCAGCCGAACACTTGGGAGCAGAAAGGAGATTTGAAGGCTGAATACTAATGCCATCAGTGCACTGCTGCATTATAAAATAAAATAGGGGTTTTCTAATCTAGGTTACAAGTGGCTACCAGTATGCAGCTTCCAGGTTAGGGTATAATTACACAGTATACACTGAAAAAACTGTCAGAGTATATGTTTTGCAAATAATAATAAGCATAAAATATGATGTAGCTTGTCAAAGTGGTTTTCAGAATTGCAAAGCAATGCTTTGAAGCATTCTGAAATGGCCGGGTCAAACTTCACCACTAAATCAAAAGAATCAGATTGTATTATTTTGCATGTTCATTATTTGATATTTTATTATACAAATTATAAATTTAATAAAAATTCTATTCTATTATAATTTATAATTTATTATATTTATATATATATATATATATATATATATATATAAATAATATTATATTATATAAATATAAATATTATTATATTACTTTTTGCATAATGAAAATGAAAGCCATTTTAGGATTTATTTATTTAATTATTATATTTCAGGGCACTGCCTTTAGAGGGCATCTATGCTCTCCTTTTCAATGAAACATTACCTCGGGGAGCACCAGCACACTGTAGGATTGAGATGAAACGAGCTTGTAGAATTTTCCGGAATTTGAATCTGTGTTTGTACCCTTACAGCATTACATATTGAAACTAGCAATGCTTGAATATCTTCTTATAGCCTATGCAAATAGAGCCAGTACATTTACCTGACCCCCAACTGAGCATAAGTACCTAAACAGCCCAAAGAATATGCATTAGAAAGAAATCATCATTACTCAGTGGCTAATCAGCTCATAGAATTCTGATACAAACATAATCAATACTCTATGAATGGGGTGGATTAGGAAGCATTTGCCGTTGGACAAAATCTTTCGACTATCCGTAAATATTTCACAAAGGTGTCATATATGATCCCGCTCCCTGTCATCTATTCTTGTCTCTTCTGAACATTCTGTCCTCCTCCTATTGTCACATAGGCATACAAACACTTTCTCTCTTTCTCGCTTCACACGCCTCTAACTCTCCAAAGCTTATGCCGATATACATTGACAGTCTTTCTGCACCAGCCTTGTCTGTATCCTCCTCTCAGACACATACAGTTCCCCGTCTATTTTGCTCCCAAAGAAATGGCTATTTTTAGCACAGTCTTCTCTCTGTGGAAAGTGCAGAGGACTATACGCTGAGCACTTAAAGCGTAGTAAAATCAAAGATGCCAACAGGCACCTCTCCCTGAATGGTTTGAAGCTACCAACCTTTTGGATGAGCTAATAATATCGACATCAAAAAGCTCCCGGTGTTCTGAAACGGCGCAATGCCGTCATTATTTCCTTTTCTAAAATTATCTGCCAAATAGTAGCTCTGAGCATCTCTGTGACATTTAGACAATGCACGAAAACATTGAAAGGAACAGGCAACACAGCTTTCGGGTTTCATATATCATCTTTGTTGTATTTGCAGTATTGATCATTTGGAAGGGATATATGCATGTCTCGGTCCATAGATTGTCCACTGGTGGTGCTTGTAAAGTGCTTTTTTAACATCCAGTAACACTGAAGACACTCTGTTTTTCAGTGGTTACATCCTAAAAAACATGGCTGCATTGCAGAGTGAATATTACAGACTGGATCACAGTAATGGGAGTGTAAAACGTTCAGTGTCTTGGGACTTGTCCTTCAAAGCCAGACTGGGTTGAAATAGACTCAATTCAACTCTCTGCCAATTGAAGTGTTTGTGTAAGTCTAGACATCCCTTGGTCTGGCTGTTGAGCACAGGCTATAGGGTCTGAAGTGCTTTATGGATATACACACATGCCCAAACACACACATATAACACTGTATTGCATAACTAAGCAATAGGAGAGACTTTCTTTCTTTCTTTACAGGCTCAACAACATGGGATGGACAGATACAGGACTCGTCTCAATCACCGCAGCCTACTCATATACTCAAGGCCAAAGGCAATCAAAGCAAGGTACAACAGTTCTTGCAACTTCACTGTATTGTAAACCTGTATCAGAATCTCACAACAGTACATTTAAGCTTTAAGTTAACATGAAATCTAAATATTTACTTAATAATGTTCTTGATTAGTGGTGTATGATTTGTCAAAGAAAAAAATGTAAAATTATGTTCCTTTTCTAGCTATTGGACTCTTGGTTAACATTAACCACAACTAAATAGCTATTCATTCAGGCGTTGTTTTGGCAAACTTGCAATCTGGTTTGGATCTTTTCCGGTTTAGAACACCTACCTTTCATTATCCAGTATTTTAGATAAAATCAAGTGTTGGCCTACATTTTTTCTCTCATTGAATATGAGAAAAAGTAGTAATGTAATTGAATTTAAAATTACATTTAAAATTGAAAATGTAATTTTTTCAGTATTACTACTCTAAATCTGTGATAAATTGAATTGCATTAATAATATAAATATAGCTTTACTGTAAGGAGACTTCGTGGTTGTATGGTTTTGACTGAATTTGGCCTTTAAGCTTTTTCTCTCCCTGTCCTTTTTTAAACAAAAACTTTTGTGAAGACAAAAAAAGAAAAAAAAAATTGATTGCATAAGTTGATGCACATCCTTCTAAACCATGGCAGTGGACTGATTATAAAATGCTAACAAATATGATATTGTGACATTCAATGCTGTCATTTAGCATTTCCAATGACATTTAGAAAATCGACACACAAACCAAACGTGATATGAGAAACTGGTGCACCTGCAAGCAAAGCAATGACTGCGTTTTTCCAGTGTTTCACAGACGTGCCTGTCCAACAAGGAAAAAAAAGAAGGCTTCAGAGAGGTACTGTTATAGCCCTGACATTTAACACTGCCAGGTCTAGCACCAAAAGCACAAGATACAGTATGTCATGGTCACATATATTAAATATAAAGTTACAGTGACAATGTTTATGTATGTGGATTAGGATGATACATGTGCTTCTCCAACAGCATACTGTCCAATGTCATGCATAGAAAACCTTTCTACATTTAATACATTTCTTAGGCACTAGCTATGCACTGTGGGGCATCAGTTTGGATAGATTGGTTTAACATTCAGGCTTATACACTTTGTTAAACCTACCCGAATTGTGCTTGTTGCAGTGATCTCTATATTCTGAATTAAAAAAAGAAAACATAATTAGCAGCAGCTGTGAAAGCAGTATCCGCTTCTAAATTAGCAGCATCAGCACATAAAGTTTGCTTTAAAAATATTAGAGAGACTAAGACAAAGGCACCTGCAGCCCAGGTGAGATATTGGAATAGATGTGAGTGAGAAACCTTCTAATGGTACACAGTCACGTGCCACATCGAATAATCATCAATCCATCCAAAACAAAGAGATCTTGCGTTTAAGAAAAGAATGCAACAACTGTGGTTGCAGCCAAAACATTTGTATTGACTTTCATAGTTTCTTTCTGTTGATTCATTGTTTGGCATCATACAGTCTCTTCATCATAAGAGACTTCTGTAAGCCTAGATTTCAAGGTCACCTGAAGCTAAGACAATCAAAGTCCCAGCAATCAATGCCGTAATGCTGCACTGTCCATCCAAATGTACTGCTGAGTGAGTGTCTTTGTATACTTTCACTCGTAAAACAAAACCTGAAAACTGAAGACAGCACCTTTGGATCACAATAAAACTTTGCAGATAAAAATAGATGTATATATGTGTATATATACAGAGCAAGATACATATTGTTGTAATATTCTAGGTAACTAGTTTCTGTATATCACTTTCTCTTGAGCTTAAAATCCATGCCATTAGGATTGGTTTTGAGGCCATGCAACACTATAATACCAGCGTTTTTTCTTGATCAAAGGCGGTAGAAAAGACAAAACATCTAACAAGCTCTATCAAGGTTTTTCTAACATCCGAAAATGATTTCAAGATGATAGACAAGCCAGTGATTAAAAATAATCTGACATCATTGCTACAAATTCGCTAGGGGACATTAAAATGTGAACTACAATATGGCTCATTAAGTGACAAAGTAATTTGAATATCAACTACATTTTCAACTATCTCTGCAGCTTGCAGCAGAAACAATGGGAATATACACTGAACAGTATGCTCTTACACTAAATACATCAAGCATTTTTTTTTCCTGTGGCACTAGGGTGTTATTTTGCTTATTTTTCATTTAACGTGTTTTGTATGTTCCTTATCCTGAAGAACTGTAAATAAAAACTGACATGAAATGATCAAAGAAAAGCCATTGAAGGACAGTGGACACAGACACCGTAGACTATAAATAACATAAAATATGAGATGTAAAGACATTCATCTTGTCTTCAAAAACTTTGCAGCAGGATAATCGTGAAGGAGTAGATACAAGTGTTGTCCATACATACGTATTTTGGATCCACACACAGCTATCGACACAAATCAGGCAGGTTTCAATGACATTCCCAGCCTGATCACTACAATATCGCTAAAATGACAGACAACTGTCTTGAATCTACAGTATGTGAATATTGGTGTTTCTTTAACAAGCAGCAGCAGAGTGGATGAAACTTCTGTGAATATTCTTTGTATCATATACATGTACTGCATGTGACCGCAAACCTGTTTAACAGCAGATGAAGCACACAAATGACGTTTCTTTGGCAAAGCTTGGCTTTGAGAGTAAGATGTTGACAGAAATATATCAAAACTCATGTGCTATTTTGTTTGTGTTCCACAGTTCCGTATAAATACTTGGCTCCTGATCCGGATAAGTTGTTGATGATATAGACGACTCCATGCAAACACTGATGAATACTTCGATTGTGGACGGACCTAGGGTTGGACTTTTAATGAGGAACTGGAGATTGGAAATCTCACGACAATAACGAGACGTTCAACCTCACAATCCTCCTCCGAACATGGCTTACTAGTCCTTATACAATTCAATTCGTATCTGCTCCCCGAATGCCTAGACATCTGTGAGCATTTTTTTGATATTAACATAATTTGTATTAGCTAAAGTGCAATTGGCAGTCTTGAGGTTCTCTTCCTGAAAGTCCTCGTTGCTGTTGTTGACTCCTTCTTGGATTTCCATGTAGTCCGACTTGCTGATGGTGGATCCACTTCGACTTCCCTTCAGCTCTTCTTGTGAATCGGCTTTAGGAACGTTAACTTGGAGATACTGTGCCTGCTCCTCGCCTTCTGTTTCTCGATGGTAGAAGTAGTTGAAGTTGGAGACGATGACGGGCACAGGAAGAGCGATGGTCAAGACGCCAGCGATGGCACAGAGGGATCCGACAATCTTTCCTCCGATGGTTGTAGGCACCATATCTCCATAACCAACGGTCGTCATTGAAACCACAGCCCACCAGAAGGCATCCGGGATGCTGTAGAACTGCGACTCAGGTTCATCCGCTTCTGCGAAGAAGACGGCGCTGGAAAAGAGGATGACTCCGATGAAGAGGAAGAAGATGAGTAGACCTAACTCTCTCATGCTGGCTTTGAGGGTCTGGCCGAGAATCTGAAGTCCCTTTGAGTGACGGGAGAGTTTGAAGATTCTGAAGACTCGTACAAGTCTGATGACCCTCAGAATTGCGAGAGACATGGCTTGCTGCCCTTGCTGCCCGTCCTCTGCTGTCTCGGCCAACTCCGTTCCCAGCGTGATGAAGTACGGAATGATGGCCACCACATCAATCATGTTCATTATGTTCACAAAGAAGCTGGCTTTACTAGGGCAGGCAAAGAAGCGCACCAAGAACTCGAAGGAGAACCAGATGATGCATAGCGTCTCTAGAATGAAGAAAGGGTCTGTGAAGTAGGTGGATGTGTAACTGGTTGTGGAGTTAGTGACGGCAACTGGGACTTTGTGCATCTCCTCCTCATCGCTGCGGAAGATGGGCAAGGTTTCCAGGCAGAAGCTGACGATGGAGATGAGGATGACCATGACGGATATGATCGCTATAATCCTGGCTGGCCCAGAGCTTTCTGGATACTCAAACAGCAACCAAACCTGCTTCTGAAACTCATTGTCAGGCAACGGCCTTTCCTCCTCCTTGATAAAACCCTCGTCCTCCCGAAACATCTCGATTGCTTCCTCCCCGAGCTCGTAAAAGCGGATTTCCTCTGAGAAAACGTCCAAAGTGACATTGACGGGGCGCCGCAATCTTCCACCCGATTGATAGTAATAGAGGATGGCGTCAAAGCTGGGGCGGTTTCTGTCAAAAAAATACTCGTTCCTTAGCGGGTCAAAGTACCTCATGCGCTTCTTGGGGTCCCCGAGCAATGTTTCGGGGAACTGCGAGAGGGTCTTGAGCTGCGTCTCGAAACGCAGACCCGAGATGTTGATGACCACTCGTTCACAGCACTCCTGCTCCGTTCCGGGGTCGTAATCCTGTGGGAGACCAGGGTGTGCTGCTGCCTCATCTGAGGGGTCGCCCATGGCCACAGTCATTATGCAGGAGGGTGAGGCCTGCACTTTTCACGGAGGCAGGGCACCACAGGGTGGGAAAATGCAAGGAATCCTCACGGAAGGGGACTTGACACCGTAGAGCTCTAAGGGCCACAGCGTGCTACCGGGTGGGTCGACTGAAAGACAACAAAAGATGTTTGAAGACAGCATGCAGAGATCTTAAATACTGTGTCTACAGAGGGTCTAAAGCATGTGGGTCAAACTTTGGTTCTGAAGAGCCATTGTCCATCAGAGTGTAGCTCCAACCAACAACAAAACACCTGCCTGGAAGTTTCTAGTGAGTCTGAAGACCTTGATTAGCTGGTTTAGGGTTGGAGTTGGCTCTCCAGGAACTGAATTTGACACCCCTGGTCTAAAGGCTTTCTGCAACAAAAGTAGGGTGAGCGCTGGTAAAGCGGGACACTTTCTGATAATGTGTCACTGGCGTTGTTTAAAAATATGATGCCAATGACTTAGCCTTTTGATCAATAAAATGATTTTTAAGAAATCTTCAATATACTATATGGAGGAAAAAAACAAGAAATATTAAGTATATAAATAAAAAAAATTAAAAAATTCAGTGTCATACTTTGCTTGTCACTCTAAGGAGAAAAAAAAGAACTAAGAAAACAGGTATATCTTCTGCATTTTTTATGAATAATGTTTATCATAATATAAGTATGTCCCTAGTACAATATTCAGGAGAGAGACCACACATGCAGTACAAAACAGCAAAGCTTAGGCAGAAAGTAGATCTTAAATATAGCACAATTTATATAAAACAGCATATTTAGTTATGCATTCACATGCAAAGCAGTTTCTTGATCTTCTTATAGAAAACACCACAAAATGAAGCTCTTTTTCAAGCCCTGTCTGTTCTTTCTGGTGCGCAGCAATGGACAAATACCCATTCACATAAAACTGCATCTCTCACAGTGCAGTCATGTGAAAGAGGCCCTTCTCTATGAGACATGCACATCCTACATAACTATGCTGCATCCATTCAGTGCGTTCTCTATCCCTTTCTCCCTATCCTTTTCCATGAAATACCCGAACGTTCAAAGAACCGCATATGGCATGCTGTTCGTACATATTTGTTGGACACATTTCAGTGGAATGTTTCTTGTCCCAAATGGTGCCAGCATGCTTTAAAATATTCAGCAGAAGCAGCCTATGAAATATTAAACTGCAGGAAAATACATTTTAGGCTTAACAAGACTTGGTGGTCTCTCTTTTTACTCTTTAGATCCCTCCACATTATACTACACATGATGCATAACTGTATATAATAAAATACACACAAATACCAAGTGAATGAATAAAGCATCCATGCATAATCAGAATTGAAACATTATACCTGCTAGGATAAACTTCTAAATCACCCCTGTGGTTCCTCAGGTTCCCAGAAGTCACGACAGCCTTCTCAAAGTGAGGATAGCACTCCGGCGTCTGTGTGGCTGCGATGAAAAGGACAAACACACATCTGATTCCTTAAATCCCGGCTGCCACTGTCTGCCGTAGCTCTCGGCGCACCGGCGTATTGTGCATAACGGGGCAGGCGGGGAGGAGGGGCAGAGAGGTACAGTATGCGGGTGTGTCCTCGTCTAGCCCAAAGCTTCCTTACAGCAGGTTGTTTGAGAAGGACAAGGAGGAAAGAACAGGAAAAAAAGTGTATGATGCAAAGGAAGGAGGGTCTCTTCATTCCACATTTAAGGAGGCATTAAGTAGTCCATACAGGTCGCCACAGCCTTTGCTAGAAAGGTTGCAACAAATGATAGTAGAGATGAATGTGAAACATCTGCATTAGGCACAGCATCAGGCTTGCCCATTAAGTAAGTATTAGTCTTTCAGGGTTCACATCAATTAACTGGACAGTCAATTTGTTACATTAATGGAAACACTTTTAATAGTGACTGAAAAGCTTCTGATAACTGTGCAGTGTGTGAGGGTCAGTGACAAAGTATGTCAGAGATAATAAAAATGAATAGTCAATAAGTTTTCCATTTGATGTGATCAATGTTATTTATTTATTTTGGTCACATGACAACAAAATGAGTGACAATTTAAAAAAAAAAAAAGTTAAAATTTTTAAAAATACATAATAATAAAAGAATACACCAATATTGTCAGAATTTCAGCCTTTTAATTAGACTTTGCCACTTTTTTCTCTGGACAGTTATGCCATAAAGACATTTATTTTTTAAGTCTCACAAAAATATCAAAATGACATTTAATTAGCTGTATTAAAGTAATTGTCTGTATGAACTGCATTTTAACATTTTTAACTTAATATACCTAGACTACAAATGAATGGTACATAAATGACCCATGAGCCAATCTAATTTAATATATATATACACACACACTGTATATTGCGAAGACATGTCCCCTTAATGATAAGTGATGACATTATCACTATTAAATATTAAATGCATCACACACAAAAAAAAAACAAAAAAAACTAAATTGTATGTTAATGTTTTATTCGCCAAAGATTTGATTTAATTTGACTTAAGTCTAATCAAGAAAACGATCCTTAATGTGACAGCTGCACCTTACCACTTTCTACAGTGATACAGTATAAATGCAGATTCTATCAAGATGTCATGTTGACGTGGGAACAGATGCAGAACATCATACATAAGAAGTCTGCAGCGACAGACGTCTCGAATCTCTTCCTACCTGTCTGTCTACCTCGCTTGCCGACGTCTCAGTAGTTGTTGCATTACGTTCACGCAACAAGCCATTAGTCAGTTAGTTAAAGCGTTAAATGGAATCTGCAGTCAATCGTTGCTGTGCATACCAAAAGACTTCTGGATAACAGACACGCGCTCCGTCCGCGCTACCACTCCTCACTTTATCCGCAGAGTGGGCAGTTTAAAGGGGACGCGTCGAGTGATGTTTCCAGAATTAAATCACTGAGGGTGCTTCTGAAATGAGTGGAGGGTGCTCTAGCCTTTATGCACATCTATTTTCACATCTATTTTTGTCCCGTCCATTGCTATGTTTAGTCAGTCATTGCTATTTTGAGAGTGAACCCCGCATATAAATATGCGGATGTCATTCGTAACTTTACAGCGTGTATGTGACAGAAAAAACAAAACAAAACAAGTTTTATCCACTTTATTTTTCAACGCGGAAATAAGCTATTTTGTACAGCTTAAAAATAGCTGGAAGGAATGACACCGGAAGCCAGACACATTAACCAATGGCCGTGCCCGCTCTTACAAAGGTGGATACAAATGCCAAATGGATTATAGCGTAGAAAGCGTGCAATGAACGCTCCCTTTATGATCACTAAAAAGTTGCCACCATCTCACAAAGTTTCATTATTTCAATGATGCTACAATGCACTGAATCTTTTATTTACATTGGGTCTACACTTTATTATAATGAGAGGATTAGCAAACTTGTATATCTTTGTCAAAACAATGGAGGTTTTGTTAAGCTCTGGCTTTTTGACGAAGACTTTTGAGCGGTGAGTGAATTAACTTCAACATGCATTCAAGAAATCAACAAATGTGTCTGTGATTGGTTATGTTGCTCAAAGCTGCAGAAACACTTTGTAAATGGAAATGTCTGACGCCACCACAAATACGTAGATGCTGTATCATTTGCCAAATTTCGCCAAAAATATTATTACAGCTTCAACTGTGGGTGCTCTTGCTTTATTTGGAGGGTGCTTAGCATTCTCTAGCACCCTGTAGAACTGGGCCTGCCTGTAGGTTTTTATACAAATGTGATTGGTTTTAGTGGAAAAAGAACATAGAAATGCTAGAGTAAAACATGTTAAATGTAAATTGTTAATATGGTACAAAAACACAATATTCTACAAGACAAATATTTAATTTTAATTATGTAAAACTGCTTTAAAATAAGTTTTAAAAACTGCTTTCAAAGTCCGATGCTTCTGATTTTTGTTTGTTATGTTTGAGTGTATTTTGTATTCAAGGTATAGCATTATTTTAGTGTTTTTTTGTGTCACTGCTGTGTCTTTGTTATTGTCTGTCATGGCTGCTGTAGTGGCCAAATTTGATGTTTAAAAACTTAAAACCTGTGTTTCTATGTGTGTGTTTATTTCCCTATAGACAGTATGCAATGCATCTGATGGGTAGGACCTCTAAACTGGTAATACTCAAAGTCAAAGAACCCTAACCCTAACTACCATCAAGAAGTTCTTCATTAATTCAGTACATACTCTGTAAGTACTTATAAAAAATACACACTAAAATATCATCCCTTGTAACACTGTTACTGTTTTTTTTTTTTTTACAGTAATCCTGTTATTTTTCCTTAAAATGTTTTTTTTTCTTTTATGGGTAGTTTTTTTTTTATTGCAAATAAATATTTATCAGCATTGTATGTACTATATTTTGATTCCAACAAAACTGATAACTCAGAATGACTGCTAGTGTACTGTTTACTGCATACTGCACACTGTACTGGTCCAGTTGTGTATGCAATGATGCACCAATGTGATATACTCTAGGTTGTGTGTATTCTATACATGCTGTAAATCTAAACTATGCACAATATTCATACTGTATACTGCAGGAATAGTAGGAGTAGAATGATAGCATTCTGGACAGCTGTAGAGTAAATGTTTGACCTTTCTGTCTGTATATGAAGCTGTGGCATTTTTACACTGATTGGATCTGAAGGTTGAGGCATGAAAATCACAGACAGAAAACAATACAGATAAATTGTCTCCCTTCTAACAAAAGCAACAGATTTGGCAATTTGCTGCAGTGGTAAACCAGTAGGGCACCTTTACTACCCTGTAGTGTCAGCTTTCAGCTCATGCATTTCACTGGGAAATTTTATTAATTAATATAAATTTGTTACGTTTAACATTTGATGTACAAATGATTAGGCTAGATTTCATGGCAAATTAATTATTTGTTTAATTTCATTGGTGGAATTCTGTGTGCTTTCAAGGGATGATTTTGAATACAAATTGTGCTGAGGGCTTTGTGACAGGCTGTTTGTTTTATAGCCAGAGCTTGGATGTCAGTCATGCACACGTGTACAGGAAAATTCTCTGACAGCTCAGCCGTTATTCATGAGAGAAGCCAATACAAAGGAGTGCTCATGCACTTCACCTTGCATTAGCTCACACTCTTTAATTAAAACTGAGAAGTCAGTGTAATTCTGTGCTTGGGTGAGATGTGTGTTTAAGATGAGCCAAAGAGAGGAAATTCAAGCGTGAGCCAAACTCTATTGATCAATCTGGGGTCAGTCTGGACGTACACTCACGGTCACACAAATATACAAGTTCAGTCTCAAGGGACAATGTGGTCAATGTATAGTAGTTAAGAAGAGTGGTAAGGAAAAGCTTTTAAGGCCATTAAAAAGATCGTCCTGTCCTGTTTGTGTGGTGTTTTGTGTTGAAGAGACCAGGAGTGAAGACAGATTCATTGTCTTTATCTTTACAACTTATTGGTTTATTTGAGTGATGCAGAGAAAAACAGATTTTGTCAGTGCAGATGTTATATAGTGAGACTTTTTAACAAAAAATAAATAAATAAATAAATAAATAAATAAATTGAAATTAAAGAAATGTTTTAAGTTATTTGTTTAAAAGATCAGAATATGTCAAATCAAGTATAGTCTGTGTTGGGTGTGATAACCACTGGAGTACATACAGTAAATCGTCTTTTTACATTGTACTAATAGTACTGTGTATCCAAATCCATTACACTGAAAATGTTGTAGAAAGAAATTCGCTCAGAAATTTGAAGTAAAAAGACTGAAATGGTATTTTATACTTTGATTTTTTTTTTTTTTACAGCGTAGCTATGTTTCCATTAAGGTTATGATTTTAAAAAAGAAAAAAAAATGGATGAACTTTAGATTTGCTTGTGATATAGCAGCCAATCATCTGAGCAGACTGTTCAGTCACAACAAATTAGTATACAAATCTGAACAATCTTTCAGTGAGTGATTCAAAAAACTTGAGTCATTACGATGACTTAAAAAAGTCCACCCTTAAGTATTAAGTATACACTAAGTATATATAGGAATTTATTCAGAAAATGTGTTCCCATCTTAGTTTATGCACACTTCTTTTTACTGATTTAAAAAATATCGACATCAAGTGAGTGTATAAGGTTTTTACGTACATTTTGGATTTTTTTTATCATCTTGATAGTTCAGTCCAACGTTTTTTAATGTAATATCCTACATTTTTTAAAGTAAAAAAGGGACGGGAACCAAGCTACTGATTTGCATGAAATATTCTCTCAGTACAGTGATCATATTGATTGATTTTTATGCTGCAGGATTTGTTATGCTTGTTTCCAAATGAAAGAAAATGGTTCATAATTACATTTCTAACAAATTTAACTAAAATGTAATAATTCATAATTTCATAAATCTTAAGAGTCTAAATGATTGCATTTCCTTTTTCAGAGCTGCTTGAGATTGAGGCGGGAGGTAGCAGACAGTGGCAGGAAGCCAAGAGCCTGAAGCAGCTCAAGGTCACTTATTCACTCACTGCAGCAGATCCATCTCAACCTGCAGTGACACACACACACCAGTGAGGATAATGACTATATGACTTGTCTGATTGCATGCAATAGAGATAAGAAACAAATCTTGGTAACACTTTAGTATAGGGACCAATTCTGCATGACCATATTCTACATCCTTAATCCTACCAATACTTAAACGTAACAACTACCTTACTAACTATTAATAAGCAGCAAATTTATTGAGGCAAAAGTCATAGTTAATGGTTTGTTAATGGTGAGAATTGGACCTTAAAATAAAGTGTGACCCAAATCTTATATAAATAATGGAATATTAGATTTAACCCCAAATATACCTGATAATATCCAGCGTGCAGTCACCTTAAAATCACATTCAAATGACCTAAAATAAAGATGCTTCAAAAGGTTCTTCAAGCGATGCCATAGAAGAACCATTTTTGGTTCCACAAAGAACCTCTCTTTCTTACCTTTTTATAATCTGAAGAACGTTCTTTCGCCACAAAGAACCTTTTGTGATACAGAAAGGTGTTAAAGGTATGTTAAAGGTTCTTTATGGAACCATTTAGACAAAAATGGCATCGTGAAGCACCTTAATTTTTAAGAGTGTATTTTGTGAATAAAACTAGATTGTGAAAGCCAACACAGATATGGTCTCCACTGTTACATTCTGTTACATTCTGGATGGTGCTCCTCTTGTTACTATGGCGACAGGCACCTAGAGCCCCTCCGCAGGCAGATTGGAGGAGATGAGAGCTGTGATGACATCACACAGACTGAGGAATCACTGGCGTTGGGCCACAGATGTGATGTCATGCCTGCAGGCTCTTCTAAGTGATCCACAACTGAGGTGGAAAGAAAGGCATGACTCAGCATGTAATGGACATCCTCATGAAGTAAGATGATTGTACTTAATAACCAGTGATTAGCTGTGCTTTCTAAGCATCCCTATTATAACTGCTCATTCTTAGGGTTAGTGATTCGAATAAACCCCTAACCTAAGTATTAAGCTTTGGCACGTTTTGCTAAGGACATGAATAATACCTCAGATTGTCCAGTAATAATACCTTGTCCAATCAGCAATCAGATGTACTTTTACTTGTATTTATTTGTGCTTGCCAGATAATAAAATTGGTGAAACAAAATCATTGAAGGGGAGACCCAAACTCTATCTACGGACCACAACATCAAAGACTTGGTTCTTTTTTAGGTTGGTTCTTTCATTTTGGACCTTATTTTGATAATTAGCAGGTATCTTGCAATGCCCTAGCAACCACTTAGTGTACCTTAGTAACCACATAGGAGCATGCTAAAAAACGCTTGGAATACCTTAAAACATTTTAGCAAGTTCATTCATATTTTATGCATGTAAAGATTTAACATGTGTTAACTATTTACAATAAGGTCCTTGTAGTGAACTCTAGTTAATGCATTAACTGACATTAACTAATTAACTTACAGTGTTTATCAGTCTTTAAAAATTAACATAAAAAAATACTGTTAGTTCATGTTAGCTGAGGTCCATTACAGATACTTTAGATTTTAATAATGTATTTGTAAATGTTGAAATTAACATTAACTAAGATTAATAAATGCTTTCGAAGTATGTTTCATTGTTAGTTCATGTTAACTAATGCACTGTAAAAAAACAACTGTTGAGTCAACTTAAAAACCCTGCTGTACGGTGGCCGAGAGAGCTCAACGCACTGCAAACAGAAAAAACACCTGCAAATTAAGAAAACAACTTCATCAATTTGAAAACACACACTCTACAAATGCTCACAACACAAACAAATAAAGAAACACACTGCAAATAGAAAAAACACCTGCAAATTAAGAAAACAACTTCATCAATTTGAAAACACACACTCTACAAATGCTCACAACACAAACAAATAAAGAAACACACTGCAAATAAAATTCTTTATTTGTTTGTGTTGTGAACATTTGCAGCACCTGCTGTCAAACTGATGAAGATGTTTTCTTGATGTGCTTTTTCTATTTGCATATGTTTTCTGAAGTTGCAGTGTGTTGAGCTCTCTCGGCCACTGTACTGCTGCCTTAAAAAATCTTGTTGTCTGGACAATTTATAAAAAATTAGTTATGTCAAAATAAATAAATAAATAATAATAATAATAAGAAGAAGAAGTTGAAATGGCAAAATATCTTCTTTTTTTTACAGTGTGCAGTTAACAAATAGAACCTTATTGTAAAGTTTTACAAATTTAGTTTATTGTAGTAGGCTAAGTAATTTTAAAAAATACTCATAAATGAAGGTATTTTTAAAGTATAATATCTGTGTGTCAAATTATGTCAAATATCAAATATTTGAAACTTTTTTTGTAGTAATTTTTACTAATGTCTTCTGTTATTCTTATTGAAAGTCCTGAAAAACAGTTCACCTATAATAGACTGGAGTGAGTAATGTCTCTTTATGAAATCATTTTGAAGACTTTCCTTCATCTGACCTTCACTTTTTTCAGCGTTGAAGCTATTTTCCTGTTTATCTGTTATCGTACTGGTCAGTATTGACCTTCTGTTCCTGTGGTTTATTATAGGACCACAACCTTTCATTTCAAGTAAAGTTTTTTCTTCTGTTAACTTCAGATCTCATGGATCATCGAGTCTTTGCTCTGTTCTCTCAGTGTACAGTATCATCAAGGGCAAACTCTGTAATGTTCTCCCGGAGTCTCCGTTCAATTTCACACTCCATTTCCTGTTGAGCCGACAGCCATAAATACCACTGTCTGTGACACCCTGGAAAATGAAAGTCTGTGTTAACAAAAGAAATGTCTTTTTGATGTAGCTCCATAATAAGGAACTGTCTTAAAGTTAATATTAACTAGCAACTGAAAGTTCAACGGCCAGACCAAGATCACACCAAACCAGTCATATTTCATCCTAAAATCAATTGAAAAAAAGGTCAGTGTTTTTTTTTTTTTTGCATTATGATATTATTTTTGCATCATAATTAGCCACATTTTCCATCCAATTTCTTATTACTGTAATGCAAAAAAGACTCAAACATAACTATATAAAAGTATTAGTACTGTCTTTAATTTATGCTGATAAAAATGAATGTGTTACAGTAATTTTTACTTTTTAATTAATAGTCTAATGAATCATGTCCATTGAAAATGATGGGACTTACAAAAAACCTCAAGTACAGTAATGTGAATTTGGGTGAAAATTGTCATGATATCTCTTAATGATCCTAAAATAGATTCAAGTTTAATAAGTAAAATATTTTTAATGTAAAATGTCTTTAATTATGGATTGAAATGTCAAGAGAGGGAGATTAACCACCACTGTATGCTGCTACGCTTATGAACCGTAACATAATGATAACAAAGTAGCATGAAATTAGATAACAGATCAGATTGCTGTTTTGACTGAATGTGATAAGCACACAACTTTTTATATATGGCCAGAGGGGGTTTTAAACTCTCAGAGCTTTTATACTTAAAGTGGTAATCGTACAGTCCAATCTCCAGCAGTTTAATAGCCTGTCGGAGAGAGTTACTGCTAGAATGACACTATTCTGGGATAGAGAGAGAGAGAGAGAGAGAGAGAGGGAAGACCCCAGGCTTTGTGGAGGACACGTATGGTTGTGTGCACAAACACACGCGTAACATGCCTCATCTGGCCCCCCGGTGAGAGTGCTGAGGCTCAGCTGTTTCGTTCAAGCAGTGAAGGAGGCTCTTATTATCACACATACGCATAACTACTGGGAATACACCTGCTGAGGCCTCTGTATACACTCAACAACATTCTCATGTCATTCACTGTTAGAGGAGAGCTATTTCTGTACAGTAAAAAAGGTCTAATAAATGCTTCCTTATTTTAGACAGTGATCAGCATGTTTTCTAAAAAAAAATAATAATAATAATGTGTGAAATTCTGTTCTGTTTGGTCACTAAGTGGTTGCTAGGGTGTTGCTATGGTATATGGTTGTTAGGAAGCACTGGGCAGTCACTAGGATGATACTACAGTAGGTGGTTGCTAGGGTGTTGCTATGGTATGTGATTGTTAGGAAGCACTGTGTGGTCACTAGGGTGATACTAGGTGGTTGCTAAGGTGTTTTTGGTGGTTATTATGATGTTGCTAGGTGGTTGCTTTGGTATGTGGTTGCTACGATAAATGTTGCTAGGGTGTTCTGGGTGTTAGGTTGTTGCTAAAGTATGTGGTCGCAAAAGGTGTTTTGGGTGCTACTAGAGTCTTAAGTGGTTGCTAGGCTGTTTTGGGTGGTTATTATGGTGTTGATAGGTGGTTGCTCAGGGTGTTGCTTTGAAATGTGGTTGGTAGTAAGCACTCGGTGGTTGCTAGGGTGTTTTGGGTGGTCTCTATGGTGTTGCTAGGTGGTTGCTTTGGTATGTGGTTTCTAGGGTGTTCTGGTTGTTACTAGAGTGTTACTAGGTGGTTGCTAGGGTGTTTTGGTTGCTAGGCTGTTCTTGGTTTGTTGCTAGGGTGTTCTGAATGGTCACTTGAGTGTTCTGGTGGTTGTTTGGATGTTTCTATAGTATATGTTTGCTAGGGTGTTCTGGGTGTTTGTTAGGTTGTTGCTGAAGTATGTGGTCACAAGGGTGTTCTGGGTGCTACTAGAGTGCTACCTAGGTGGTTGCTAGGGTGTTTTGGGTAGTTGTTATTGTGTTGCTATGTGCTTGATTTGGGTGTTGCTTTGGTATGTGGTTGCTAGGCTGTTCTTGGTTTGTTGCCAGGGTGTTCTGAATGGTCACTTGGGTGCTCTGGGTGGTCGCTAGGTTGTTGCTAAGTTATGTGTTTGCAAGGGTGTTCTTGGAGGTTGCTGAGGTGTTTCTACGGTATGAGGTTACTAGGATATTGCCACAGTTTGTAGTTGCTAGAGTGTTCTAGGTAGTTGCTAGGAGGTTGCTATTGTATGTGGCTTTTAGGGTGTTACTGGGTGTTTCTAGGTGGCTACCCAGGGTGTTCTGGATGGATGTTTGTATTTTGCTATAGTATATGGTTGCTAGAGTGTTCTGGGTCATCACAAAGTTGTGTCTAGGTGGTAACTTGGGTGGTCGATATGGTGTTGGGTTTGTTTTTGTTTTATGAATCCTGTTTTATATATCCATTTTTCTTTTACCTTCTCAAGTACAACTAGGAAGTTGAGCTTAGTTGAAGATATCAGTTTCTGCCTATAGTTTATATATTTTTCAGGTTAATTCCCAACATGATGCAGCATAAAGTGGTAATGTTGTGTACAGCAAAATATGTTCTCTGTTTTATGTGAAATCATGCAGTTCTGAGGCTCTGTGGGTTGTTCTGGCTAAATCCCAACCATATGGGACTGCTGTAGATCTGAAACTAGCAGACTCACTCAGTGACTCTTCAGGGGCCAAATGCTACTCCATTGTACTCTGGTGCTTGATAAAACAAATATTTAGTCTTCTGAATTTGAACTTAGATGTTCAAATATTGTTTATTAGGGATGTGGAAAGATTTTTTGGTTTGCTCTCTGTGATAGAAGAGGCTCAACTGTGTGACTTTAAAGTTCAATATATATATCTATATATATATCTATATTATCTATATCTATATATATCTATATCTATATATATATATATATATATATATATATATATATATATATATATATCTTGAATGTGTTCTTCTAATGCTTTTTTTGGGCACTGTACAAGATCTCAATAGGACCCAAAAAGTGTTTGGACACTTAAACCACACTTAAAAAATCTGAATGTCATTGCATTATATAACAAAACACAAACCAAGAGTCATCTGCACTCAAATACAGAATTATCTTCACTTTCCCAAGCCATTTTTGTGCAACGTCCTTTAGTCAACAGGTGTTGTGATTTTTAGTGAATGCATAAAGTCATTTCTCCTCATGTTCACACAGGCCTAGTGGAGTGACAACAAGTGTAGATCATCACATTAAGGCCTATTTTAGACCTTATGCATTAGAGAAACAAATGCACAGGCATCTTTGGAATGTTGTCTTTTAACTTAAGGTTTTGCAGTAGCTCTATAGCATCACTGTTGAAGAGTAATTAACTGGTGAATTCGATTTACTTATTGTAGAGTTAACAAAAGTTATGACATGCATTGTAATGTCTGAAGCGGATGTCAAATGTCAGTAGACCGGGAAGATTTTAAAACAAGCGGCTCATTCATAAATTCGTACACCCTAACCTTCACACTGTGGAAATACAAACGGAAGACAGAAGACAATGAGTACAGTTCTGTTGTGCTACAGCATGTCACAGAATACTGCATAAGTACACGATTTGGGACACACCAGACTGAACACGTAATATGCATGTGCATGGTGTCACCAGTTTTACAAATTCATGTTTTTTGCAGGTATTGTTTTCAAAATGCTGTCATGTAAATGAACAGCCAAAATGCATAAAGTTTTCCATTTGTAGTTGAAAACTGAGTTTTCTAAATGCCCTTTTTTTCTTTTTGAACAGTTCATCTATTATTTTATGATTTAAAACCCAACAAACACCTTTTTTATGGCATATTTTGCTTGAAAAGTGTGCGTGGTTTGATATTTAGTTCTAATGCAGTGACATTCACACATTTTTAAGTTTCTTAATTGTCTTAAATAGAGAGAGAGAGAGTATATGGAATAAGGTACTTCAGAACGGTAATTCCATCATCCGATTATATAGGCAATATGAGACGAAATATCTTTCCAACTATTTATATGGTCAAAGAGCAAGAAAGATTTAGTTTCCACATAGTTCTCACATCTGGCACAACAACAGCTAAACTGTAAATACATGATGGACACCAGAAAACAGCTTGATTAATATCTGGCAGCGGTCTCATAGATGATCAGCTCATGTCCAACAGTTCAACAGTTCAGTTCTCTTCGTATTGCTTTCTTCATATTAAATGTGAACCTGCAGAATTTACCCAAAAAAGGCCACTTCTGGAGTGTTGCGGTTCACGGTGATTCGGCCAGACGTCAATGGAAAGTGGCAGTAGAGATATGCGGGCATCTTCTGTGTTGTTTGAAGGTGAGTTCAGTTCTGTTTTGGTAGCAGAAAGGTTAACAGCCTCCGTTTCTATTGGTCGTCGGTCCTAGGCACTGCGTGGATCTCCCCCGAAGCCTGCAGAAACAGACACAGGCAAACGTATTACGCTGCTGGAATGTGACAGATGAAATGAAGCAGTTTACTCACACGCTCAAGTGAGAGGGAAACACATCTTTCAAGCTGAAAGACTTTTATATATTATACCGCCTACTTGAGCGCAGCTCTGCATTATAATGTCTCTCTGTCACGATTATCTCACTCTCCCTTCAGTTGACTTCTGTCTCCGGCTAATTAATGAACTGAAGCAGATGCGGCACCTCCGGTGACAATGATAAAACAGTTATATCACTCGAGAGCGAGTGCGAGATGACTAGAGGAGATTATTGACACATTGTGAGCGCAAACACACGCACCTAAAAAGAATATGCTGGTAAATTGCTCCAGTAACCCAACAACACCGAGAGCTTTAAGAATCAAGGCAGAATTACAAGCATAAATGAAAAGAATCTGCTCTATTTACTGGAGCCTTCAAGGTTAAGTAAACAAAAACTTTAGTGTATGCATAATCATCTGTAAAAGGGCATCAATTTATATTTGTTTTCGTATTATAAGAGGAAAACGGTCTTGAAATCGTACACCTGAAGGGCGTAATTTGTGCTAGAACAGGTCAGATATGAATCCGGCACCTCCGGAATTTGATCTGACACTTATTTGAATGGATTCTTTTGAAAGGCATTTATAATATGACCTGTGCATGATTCATGAAATCTATAATAATTATGTTTGTTGTTAATAATAAATCATAAATATCAAATGTAAAGTAGTGATGTTTTGTTAATCGTGTAGTTTGTCACATCTTATCATGGCACATACTGTTCAAATGTTTGGTTTGATATTTAGATATTATAAGATATTTTTGACATTAAAAAAGTCTTTCATGCTCAACAAGGCTGCAGTAAAGATATTGTAAAATATTATTAGGATTTAAAATAACTGTTTTGTATTTGAATATATTTTAAAATGTAATTTATTTCTTTGATATAATGCTGAATTTTCAGCAGCCATTGCTCTGGTCATCAGTGTCACATGATCCTTCAGAAAACATTCTAATATGCTGATTTGCTGCTCAAGAAACATGTCTTAATATTACTCATGTTGAAAACAGTTGTGTTGCTTAATATTTTTGTGGAAAACATGTAACAATATATATTTTCTTTTGTTTTATTCATAGTATTGTAAAGAGGAGCCAGATAATCTGGAATAGGACTGGAAAGGATGAAACTTGGATTCAAACTTGAATTGGCCACAGCTCTGAAGTGTCTGGTTTGTATAACAGGAGGAAAGCCTGCATTTTATTTCATTACCATTTGAGATGTGTTTCCCTAAAATGACTGTATATAAATCTAATGTGAAATCCATTAGAGGTTGAATTTTTTTTTTTTGCTCTGCAGGGCAAAGGGCATTTCATCTGCAAATCAATACCATGCATAAATACATTTCATTCACCACAAAACAATCTCATGCCAAATAATCCATTTATCTTCCACAACAGAAATGCCAATATAACAGCATCCATCTGGACAGAAATAAAACAACAGTTATATGCCCTATATATTTGATGCTTTTTATTAACTCCTATTATGTAAAATAAGTGTATTTTTAAAAAATAAGTTCATATTTTTATCCAGGATGCATAAAATTATATAACATGATATATATATATATATATATATATATATATATATATATATATATATCACAGTTTCCTCAAAAATATGAAGCACTGCACAACTATTTTCAACATTGATAATTATAAGAAATGTTTCTTGAGCAGCAAATCAGCATATTAGAATGATTTCTGAAGGATCATGTGACACTGTCATGTGACATCACATGAATAAATTACATTTTAACAAATATATATAAAAATATATATGTAATATTTCACAGAATAACATATCTTACTGTATTTTTGATCAAATAAAGAGATTTTGAATGGTAGTGTAATTGATATAAATGCATTAAATTAAAGTTAAAGGTTTTCTTTTGTTTTACAGCATACTGTAATGAACAATTAAACATAAGTGATGCTAAGAGTCATCTGCATTTTTGTACACAATAGTAATATTGGACAGCAAAACAATATCGAGAAAAAGTACAAGAAATTTACCTTCTAAATCCTGTTGTCTTCCTTGTTGTGGAGTACCTCACAAGCGTATTTCATTCTGTATTATTACAGTATTATTAGCCTAAAATACTGTACAGTATTATTAGCCTAATATCCATCATCAGCAAACTCCAGAATTCCAGTGAACAGACGTCCAGGTTGTTTCCTTGAAAGAAACACAAGAAGGCAGTTAACTTTGTCGAAGAAGGCACAGTTATAAGCACCCTTTTAGAAGGAGTTAAAGGACTTGTCTTAGGATGAAGATGTCAACCTGAATTTTGAGAGGTGTCATGCAAGCCACAATACCTCAGACAGCAAGCTGTCTGTGTTAACACCTCGGATATAACAGCTAGCAAATGTGAGAGTCAGCGCAGGCACCAAACTAACACACATACACTATAATAAGAAATCATCCTTCACAGCTGATCACAGACGAGCCCTTCCTAGTCACAGGAATGCTTCAGTGTTTCAGAGAGACGGAACAACAGTTGAAAGATCTGAGTATGGAGGGAACGATAAGTTAGGCAGAATTTAGTTTGGTAGTTTTTTCCACATACATTAGACCAGGGGGCCACAAACGACTGCTAGGGGGTCTATATATATATATATATATATATGTGTGTGTGTATGTGTGTGTATATTAAGCTAAAATAAATAAATAAAATAGATTATAATAAATACAGAAAAATGAGATTAAATAAGTAAATTTAACAGTTCAGTCCTATTATTATTATAAATACAATATAATAATGTAGTGTAATATAAGTTATTACAATTTTGTAATATGTGACCCTGGAGCACAAAACCAGTCTTAAGTAGCACAGGTATATTTGTAGCAATAGCCAAAAATACATTTTATGGGTCAAAATTATCCATTTTTCTTTTATGCCAAAAATCATTAGGATATTAAAGATCATGTTCCATGAAGATACCTTGTAAATTTTCTACTGTAAATATATCAAAAGTTAATTTATGATTAGTAATATGCATTGCTAAGAACTTCATTTGGACAACTTTGAAGGCGATTTTCTCAATATTTAGATTTTTTGCACCCTCAGACTCCAGATTTTCAAATAGTTGTATCTCGGCCAAATATTGTCCTATCATAACAAACCATACATCAATGCAAAGCTTATTTATCAGTTGATGTACAAATCTTCTGACTGGTTTTGCGGTCCAGGGTCACATATGTACTCTGTAAAAATGTTGGTGTTGTGTAATTTAATTTGAAATTAGTTGCAAGACCAAGTTTTTTTTATACTTGCAGCAACTGAACTTGAGTTTTGTTGAAATAGGTGGAAATTCTTTACAGTGTAGACATATTAATAGCGTAATTTTTCACAATATAAATAAGGTCTTTATACAAGAAAATGTACAGATGCCTTTTAAATTTCAGCATGAGGGATCCTCACACAAGGATGATCATATTTTGGGGTCCATGGCATCTAAAAGATTTAAAAATAAATAAATAAATAAATAAAATAAATAAATAAAAGGTTGCATCCAAATAGCATTGTTGCCAGATATTTCATTTCATGTTAAATTAATTTATGTTATTTACGTGTTACATTAATTTATGTTTCCAGGGTCAAATATTAGTCTACTTTGTAAAAATGGTGATTTAATGTAATTTAAGTTCAAATGTCTTGAAGGACCAAGTTGTTTATACTTGCAGCAACTTTAAGCTGAAAGTTCTTTACATTGTAGACATTAATAATATTAATTTTTCACAATATAAATAGGCTCTTTATATGAAAAAATATTTAGATGCCTTTTAATGAGTATGATCATATTTGGGGATCCACCGCATCTAAAATATCGAAAACCCCAGCATTAGACAAATAAAAGCTTTTAGTGCATCCAAATAGCATTGTTGCCAGAAATTTAATTTCATGCTAAATTAATTGATGTTCTTTCCGGGGTCTAGATGGCAAAGTTAAACCTGGCTTTCCCGGATTTGTACGGGAATACTTTGTCAACAGAGCAGTGATTGTTCTTTTGCACGAACGTGTCACTTGATGGCAGCACTGAGTCAGCAAGTACCTATTTGATTCATACCAGTCACATAAACATCACATATCTGGTGTTATGAAAGCGAATTAGATTAAATTCAGCAATAAATTACATGTAGATTTGTTTTGATTTATAATATATATATATATATATATATATATATATATATTATGAATGAATTGTCTTCTATTGCTGCTGTATTTCTAGGTAGGGTGAAATGACGACTATGGCGCAGATGACAGAGTGAAGCGCACAGGTCTGCAGGTTGAGAATGATTGTCTCCGACTGAGCGCTCGGAAAGTGTCTGGCGGACTGCCGCGCGGCCTCTCACACCCGTCAACGGGCGCGTCAGCGTGAAACCTCCGGTAATCAGCTCACGCTGTACCTCGCGTCCTGTTTTCTCCACGGGAGAACCAAATAGGGAACGCCTGAGTGAGCCCATAACCTATACACAATCACGCCTTGACAGCTACAAAGAAAAAGCAGCCGAGCCACAGGCGACAATAACAATCCACCACAACCTACTTCGCGCACCGGAGGCATGCATGCATTTTGCATGCACAGCATGCTTTTCGGTCTGTTTTGGCAATATCAATCATTTTGCACATGCAACACATTCAGTCGTTCGATTAAAAAAGGGAAATATGTGGGAATGCATCAGCTCTGGATGGTTTGCAAAAACCCAGGGTTATGCAAATGATCATTTTTAAATGCTAAATGTTAGAGATGCATCCAATAAAGGATCGAGATCCTTTTCTGATCGCAATTCTCGCGCTCTATTTTGCCAGTCAGGCTTTGTGAACCATCTGGAGCGTTGCTCTGACAACGGGGGAGGATGTCATGGTAACATTAACGGGGGTTACCCAGGAAACTGTAGTCGCCATGGAGACTGCATCACACAAGGCTTGAACTCTCAGTCTTTCAGTCTCCCGTGCCGAGGAGGCGATGAGTCCGACGTCCTTTTTCCCCTCCGATCCGAGCCACCTTTTCAGATGCTTCCTCTTTCCCCCTCAGAATTCCGAACCGCTGTGACGTCTCACTTTGAGGGAAATCGCGAACGTTCTATTTTTAGGCTAGATGTGATTTGAGTTTTACATAATCTGGAGATGACTACATTTTCGCACAACTTGATCACAAAATAAAGATATATTTGCTTTCATTCAGTATTAACCAATTTCATTTGGTACAAGTCAGATTCAATAGACACACAAAGTTTTGATTACATTATTTAACAAAACGTATTGTTTTTTCCACATTCATTGCGTTTAAGTGAAGTCTGCACTGAGATGTTTTGGTGATTCTTCAGTTTGGAGCACTTTTTGAAAACTTTCATCTATTTATATTAATTATGGAATGCAGATCATATGGCCTTAATAACCTTCAGAAAAAAAAAAGGTTTAAATCAGTTATGAGCCAATTAACATAATTAATAAAAAATACAAGAAATTGATTTTTTTCAGAATTAAAATTGACAAATAATAATGTCTGGCTATGACACTTAATGTAAATCTACTCTAAGGTCATGATTTCTTCTTAATTCCTAAAATGAATGATATTTTGTCATGTATCTTCATAACCAAGAAATATTTTCTTGAAAAAAAAAAAAAAAAGATTTTTTTTTTATTAATTAAAAAAACAAAACAATTGACAGCAGTGTTGGGGACATGTAATTCTTTTTTTTTTTTTTTTATAAAATATTGTCAAATTTTACACAAAAAATAGGAGTTTAATTTAAAAAGTTCCTTGTAAAATTTCCCTGATTTGAACGCATTTTATAAATTACTTCAGAAGAGAAGTTAAAAGGCAAATTTAGCATTTCAGCACTCTTAAAATTAGGAAAAAGCAATTAAAGAGACAGTAAATCTATGTTAATCTATTATTTAAACCTAGGATATGATTTTTGGTGTGTTTAAATCGTCTTAGGTGACATAAAGTTCCCCTAATTGAAGAATCACCCATATATTCAACAAAATACATATGATCAACACAGCATTATCTTCAGTTTGCTCACTTTAACAGCGACACATATTCGGTTGCTTCACTTTGCCACACAACGTAAGATATTGCGAATACTAACGTATTATGATGATTATATGTTAACACTGATAACAAACGCAGACTTACGAGCACAATATTTGCAGTATGGGTGCTTCTTCTTTTTAGTCCCTGACCTGAACATTATCCTTTGTGCTGTAGACAAATGCAACACGTAAATCGGAGTTTGGCACCTTTCTACCAAAAAAAGCGCCCTGCTTTACTTTAGTGTAATATGCTGGCTTGCCCATATCAGGTAGGGTACAACGGATCTAAAGGCCCCCGGGGTAAAAGGCCCTTGTGATTTACATTGTCCCAAAACACAGTACTTTCCTATGCACTGTTTGTCTCTAAGTGTCCTGATTCATGTGGTGTGCAATGACAAAAGAATGATTTTGAAGTTTTTTTCTTCAGATTTCTGAATCTTAACGTGTGCCATACCAAAATACTTTTTTTGTTTTTCAGATTTATGTAGCTAATAGAAATCATTACCATTGTTTGAAATATCTCAAGACTTTAAGTTTTCAGTACCTGTTGAATAGCCGAAAACTCAGATAGGTTGGTAAAGGATGATAGTGCTGATTACCTGTAGTGCAACTAATTGTATTCTGTAATTGGGAGGGAATCATTTTGTTACATATGTGCAAAGTAGATTTATATTAATATGAATATGAAGTCTGACTTCAATTACACTGTAGCTCCATGAAATGGCAAAAGCGAGTGAATAAACTGAAAATAGCTACACCATTTGCTGAAGTATGTATTTAAATGTTACTCTAAAAATATCTTGCTATATCAAAAGTATTTGCATATGGCGACAAATTCTTCCCACTATTAAATATATATATTTAATCAAAACAAACTACTTGTAGCATTTACTTTATACAAATTATATACTTCCATCTATATTTAGTAAAAATAAATCTTTTTTCAACTGTCAACTGTCTTTGGGACCCGAACCAAAAAGAAAAAAATCACATTTTCCCTCGAATGTGGGCTTTTAGCCCCGTTGTACCCTAATAATAACGCAGCACCTCGCATTGGCATTGGTGCCATCATGGTGATCACTGTAAGACTGTCTGGCACTGTACAGGATTTACACGTCTGTGAAAATCTTTTTAATATTCACGCAGTTTTGATTGTTCTGGTTGGAGTAGTTTGGCTGTTTGAAAGCGCTATTTATTCCTTCCTCTATGACCATATATTCCGATTTACTGAGGGAGGACGAGCTCTGTGTCCGTTTCAGATCTTCTGTGGAGTTGAGATGCTGACAGCTGCCAACGTGGAGGTATTGTGCGTGCTCCTCCCCATCAGTTTCCCGGTGATAAAAGTAATTGAAATTGGACACGATGACAGGTACGGGCAGCGCAATGGTCAACACGCCAGCGATGGCGCACAGAGATCCCACGATTTTGCCTCCGATGGTGACTGGATGCATGTCTCCGTAGCCGACCGTAGTCATGGTAACCACAGCCCACCAGAAAGCATCAGGAATGCTGCTGAAACTGGAGGTAGGGTCGTCGGCCTCAGCGAAGTAGACGGCGCTGGAAAACAAGATGACCCCGATGAAGAGGAAGAAGATGAGGAGTCCCAGCTCCCGCATGCTGGCTTTCAGGGTCTGGCCGAGAATCTGGAGGCCCTTGGAGTGGCGCGAGAGCTTGAAGATGCGAAAGACCCTCACCAGACGGATCACGCGGAGGATGGCCAGAGACATGGCTTGCTGACCGTTGCCCTGCCTCTCGGCCAGCTCCGTCCCCAGAGTGATGAAGTAAGGGATAATAGCCACGATGTCAATGATATTCATGATGTTTTTGGAAAAAGTAGCCTTGCTGGGGCACGCAAAGAAGCGCACGAGCAGTTCGAAGGAGAACCAGATGATGCAAAGGGTCTCGATCACAAAGAAAGGGTCCGTGAAAGGGCTGGACGCGAAAGGGCCAGTGGCGTTCGCGATGGGCGAGACAGTCGTTGGGTCCTTGTCGTCCCTAAACTCAGGCAGGGTCTCCAAACAGAAAATGACAATGGAGATCAAAATGACCAGAACAGACACAATAGCAATGCCTCTGGCAGGACCAGAGCTCTCTGGGTACTCAAACAGAAGCCAAACCTGTCTCTGAAATTCATGGTTTGGCAACGGTCGCTCCTCTTCTTTGATAAAGCCCTCGTCCTCGCGAAATTTCTCCATGGCTTCCTCGCCAAGTTGATAAAAGCGAATTTCCTCCGAGAAGATGTCAATGGGGACGTTGACGGGTCTCCTAATGCGCCCCCCGGATTGATAGTAGTAGAGGATGGCATCGAAGCTCGGTCGGTTCCTGTCAAAGAAATACTCGTTTCTGAGCGGATCAAAGTAGCGCATCCTTTTCTTCGGGTCCCCGAGCAGCGTGTCCGGGAACTGGTTGAAAGTTTTCAGCTGGGTCTCGAAGCGCAGTCCCGAGATGTTGATGACCACCCGCTCGCAGCACTCGTGGTCCGGCTCGTATCGATCCAGCGACAGGTGACTGGGCAGCGCCGCGGTCTCCTCCAGCATGTTATCGCACGCCACAACTGTCATGATGTCCTTCTCCGTCTCCGCGTAGCCGTGGTTGTCGGCGTTGGTCCCTCGGTGGCTGGCTGAGGGCGAGTCAATGAGGTTGTAGTGGTCATCCATACAGGTGAGGAGACGGAGCGGCAGAGGGCGACCCGCCTCCCCTACCTAACATCGGGTGAACTGAGGGTTTCTCTGTCATGCGCTCTCTTTTGCTTTTTAACACACTGTCGCCGCCCCACGAAGCTTTATAAACACATGTCTACTCCCGCCCACGGCGAGCATATGTCTGACACATTTCCACCACTCGCCCAATCGGAGCCCAACAAGACAAGAGCATCGATCCTGTGTTTTGCCTTGCGCGCACGACGCAAGTCATTCACAAAGTGTTCAAAACACGACTCGAGATTTAACTACGAAAACGCGCTCTCTCACGCAGTATGGGGTTCTTTTTTGTGCAACCAACCAGAATCGTCTTCTTAAACCCCTATAGGCCAGTTAATTAACAGTCATCTATCAGCTTTTTTGGTGATTATATTGATATATAAATCTCGTTTTTCACTTCAATACTGAATGGAAAGCATATACTGTTGCTATGGTTACCTCTTCAGGCAAACACGGCTTTATTTTATTTATTCATTTATTTTAGTTCGATGTGGTAGTTTTTATATTCTTAACAGACTGCAAACCGACAAAACTGTCATTATCACAACATTATCACTTGCATATGACAAATGCAATAAATAAAAACTTTAAAAAGTCTTTTGACTGAGCCAATTGTGTCTCATTAGAATCTCAGCAGAAATGCCCTGCAGTCTATTGTTTACAAAAGGAAGAAGAACAAATTGTTATAATATTTGTTTATAACACGACCCAAGAGTCTTTGTTTTGTCATAGCATAGCGTAAACAATTACTTCCCGTTTTATAGAACAAACTGGTTATTGCATGATTTTTTTTTCTTGTGGCTTTGTCTGAGAAAAGCGCTGATTGTCTGAACGTTCCGACGAAGAAAACGGAGCTCTCCATGGTACTGAGCGAGCGCGGGAGGGAGGAAAACATGAAGAGACTGATCTGTATCTGCTGAAAAGAATCACATCTTCGCAATTAGTCGTTTGCACCTTGATGTTTTGTCAAATTATGAACGCATTCAGTCTGGCGGTGATTCAGTGTCTTTTTTTCACGACCAGAATCTTTTTTTTTTATTAAAGATAGGCGTTAACTGTTAAACGACAAACAAAGAAACAAAAACATTTGCGCAATGAAATCACAGTGCAGTATGAATAATACAGTGTACGTATAAACAAAAAACAAAATAAAATCTAAACTTTCTCCAAAGGGTCTTCATTTCTGCTTCATGTGGTGTTCAGTAGAAGAGCCTTCACCACCACAGAAGCAGTAAAGGCACATTTATACAGTTATGAAAAATCTTTTTGCAAGGACACAGATAAATCCTTCAAACACTACTAGAATTGCTTTTTTCCAAGATTTGAGTGATGTTGTGAGCCTTGATGTGTCCCTTGCACTCAATCTTATCTTCAATAAATGAGTGCTTTGACACACAGGGAGGAGAGGGTGAGTAGTACAGATACTCTCTTCATATTCAGCCTCCACCGTCATCGTCACAAAGCTGTTAAGATGGCAGCTCTCTCCTACACCAATCTCGCCCTCTCTCTTCATCTCATTAAAGCACGTACCGGTCCTCAACTCGAGAGGGAACTTGTGTCCGTAATTATGTTTGTGTATGTGTGTCCTCATTCCTGAGCTCATATTAAGCAGTCCCCCTTTCTGATAATGGAATGGGTTCTCCACTGTGATCTGTAGCTGATGTCTGTCATGATTGCACAAGCGGGGATTGGCTAGCCACAGATTAAACAGGTTATTTGCACAGCAGCAGCAGTCAAGCGAGCACAGGGGTGATCTGTCTTTGTAAAAGAAGAGCTTGGGGTAATTAAATATTCATGAGCATTTTTGGTCATGCCCTCTGTATGAGCCTGCAAATAGTAATGCATTATTAATCGGAATTTAAATGAAGTGAAACTATTCTTTCAATGGCTGGCTTTAGTGAGGAATTCTTGCACTCTATGTGCAGCCGAAAATACCATAGACCGCAACTGAGGGAAATAAAATACAGATTAAGTACTTTGACACACTGTGTCTAGACAGTCCAGCAAATATTAGCTTGGTGACTGCAAGGCCTCTGTGCCACTAATTTACTACTCACTGGTGAGCAAAAGCAGAAATCGATGGGGGTTTGGGGTCACTGATCAGGAAGCCACCGCCAGTGAACGTGTAAGCTGGAGATCATTACATGTTCACACTGGTCAAGGTCAGTGCAGGATAGTAGAAATATTTCCTATCCAGACTGGCCTAGTACTAACAAAAGAATGGCAATTGATCTGTGTGAAACTGATATCTGTTGAATGTCTGTTTATGGAAACTACTGCATTACGATTGTGATGCTCAGTGGCTGGTCAGTTATCATCTAGGCTACTGTGTGTAATGAAAATTTCAAAAAGAGGCATATGCCAGGATGTGTGACATATTGTCTCGGATTATTGTCTTTTATGTAATTATTTTTAGTCAAAGACTAGCATACTACATTTGTATTGGTGAATCTTGCAAAAACATGTCTAGGGGTCACATTTCACCCCCCCCCAAAAATCAAAAGAATTATGAAATGAAGCCTATTTTAGGATCATTCTTTTTGTATAGTGAGCATATTTTCATGACAATTAAGCACACTTCCCCCCAAAATCTAATTACTGTAATGTATTTACATGTATATATTTATATTCATATAATTTATATTATATATAAATATATTTAATATTTAAACAACACATTTTTCTGAAATATATACGTGCATGTATGTATATTTGTAAATATACATAACACACACATATGTAAACAAAAACTTTTATTTTGGATGCGATTAATCGTTTGACAGCACACACACACACACACACACACACACACACACACACACACACACACACACATATATATATATTAGTGCTGTCAATCGATTAAAAAAAATTAACTAATTAATCGCACATTTTTCTAAAATTAATCGCGATTAATCGCGATTAATTCCACCTAACATTAAAGGTTTTAAACATACTTTTATATTGCAATAATTTCGCATTCAATCTTTAGAAATGTACAATGTACAAACAACATAAAGACAGTATATTTTTAATATTTCTTTAATGGCATCTTTTTTTTATGATTGAAGGCCAGCATCACTGATATCAATACTACTGATGTCTCTATAAAATAGTTTTTTCCCCTGAATATTTAACCATTGACTGTAGCCATTCAGCATTACAGTATAATTGAGAGCTATCAATTTTAAAATTTATTAGACTTAACTTCTAATTTAAGTGAACTTGAAACAATCTTCACATGAACCCATTATAATAAATGACATATTTACCTACCTGTGCCCTTCTGCAGAAATATACAGAAAATGAATACTTACCAAACACTAAATTCTAAATTAAATATAGATGAACCCCTTAAAGCTATAAAAGTTATTGATTTCCTCTTTTTTCTTTTGTTCTTTGATTAATAGACATCACAGCAGCTGGTTATTAGCTTATTTGCCTGCTATAGCTTTAAAAACTGCTGCTGCTATGGCACGATGACGGATCTGACATGCAACTCTTCCTTTTCTGACCCACTTCCAGGTCTTTAAGTCTCTACTAATGAGCGGACGGAATCGGGTGTTTTTAGATGAGGAGATAGTGCTGGGGTGCCTCAGGCGGTTTTAAAAACCATTTCAGAAACATGTTCTTAAATGTGACGCATATATACTTATATTGCATGCAGTTTTAAGGCAGCACAATCGCCTTTTTATTGACATGCCTTAGTAACTAGGACACTGCATGCATTAGTTTCTTCGTTGTTTAGTATTGAAATAATCCCCAAGCTACAGCGCGCCGGCACCTTTGTGCGTGTATTTGAAGAGCGCGCGCTACGAGCTGGTATCTTTCTGCGCTCGTTGACTTCCGCGCCTGGCGCGGAAAGCGAGATGAGCGCGTCTGGCGTCTCCCGTTTGATGTGATCATAAAGACGTTCTGCATCTAAATAAACGCAATCCTTTTCAAGAAAAAAGAGACCGAGGCAGCAGTTGCGAATGGGGTGGCCAACCCCAGCCCCGCCCCTGCGTTAATTGCGTTAAATATTTTTAACGCCTTAATCAGAAAAAATTAATCGCATGCGTTAACGCGCTAATTTTGACACCGCTAATATATATATATATATATATATATACATATATATATATATATATATTGTATATGTTTGTATGTTTTTGCTATTTTGGAGCCCCCTACAGTTAAGTGAATGGAATTTATTGTTGTAAATATACCACTGTCGTAATTACAGTGGATAGCTGTGCACGTGCATTTGTTGCCATAAAGCAATTTGCCATTTTGGAGCGTTGGAAAGAAACAGAAGTCATTTTTCTTATAAGATGTCATTGTATCATCAGAATGATTTTGAAACTGATATTTCAAGGTAAAAGCTTATATACATTTGCTTTGAGAATGGAAGTTAATGATAATGAAATAGATATAGGCTAATGATAATGACCTAATGGAAACAATTGCCACAATGGAAACACAATGGAAACAAAAAAATCTCAATTCTCTTAAAAATATACTTTATTTTCTTTAAGCAAATGTAAATTTTTTTCCTTCTTCCCCTGATTTTAGGTGAAAAACGATTTTAAGAGAGTTTATTATAGCATTAACGCCTCAATTTGAAAACTCATTCCAAACTCATCTTTTGTTTTTATATAGAATAAAGCCACTTGTTTTGGCAATATTATTAACTGCACGGCATCTTGAGCATCTTCTTTTCTTACCCCTGCTAATTAGGCAGTGCTACCAATCAGAACAGCTGCTGCCATGGTAATTAGAAAAACAAACACACAGCACTGACTTGGACACCTATTTCCATGGGAGTAATCACTGACACCTCCTCAACCCTGTCAACCATAGGGAAATATGACATACACACAGATACAGTACACTCCCACATATATCATGCATACACAAGTTGCTTTAAAAAGACCGTAACATATTATATATAAATACTGCAATTAGAAGAGAATGAACAAGTAAAATTAGTGCATTGTCCTGTGTAATTATGGCGTTCATTTTTATCTGGTATTCTTGTTAAATGGGAAAAGCAAAACAAAAGTTTTACACATCACCAGTCTGGCAGTGATTTGCATAAGCACTTCAATCAGTGGGCATTTGTGGGGTTTGTTGTCATATATAAGTTTTCACAGTAGGATCATGACAAAATTTCAGTGGAAAATGTAAGGTAATATGCAAAAAGATAAAACAATTGTTTTGCCTACAGCAATTGCAATTGTAAACATTTAAAAGACATGTCACAACTTTCCTTCCTCGTGTGTGTCTTAAAGATTTCTTAAACAGCAAAATATAGTTACTTGACATGAAACAAAATATAAAAACTTTTTAATTCAGCTAGTTGCCAAGGCAGCATTTCTCATTCTCATTTAGTTTTTTAAATGTACTTATATAACTAAAACTAAACATGAAATAAAATTAATAAAAACTATGTAGACATATAAAAAAATAAAAAGAGAATAATGCTTTTATTCAGGAGAGATGCATTAAATTGATTTAAAAGTGTCAATAAAGACATTTATAATGTAACAAAAACATTTCTGTTTCAACTAAATGTTATTGTTTTGAACTTCCTATTCATCCTGAAAAAAATGGTCATGGTTCCAAATATTAAGCAGTATACCTGTCGCCGGCATTGATAATAATAAGAAATGTTTGTTGAGCAGCAAATCAGCATATAAGAATGATTGCAGAAGGATCATGTGACACTGTAGTCTGGAGTAATTATGCTAAAAATTCATCTTTCCTATACAGGAATAAATTGCATTTTAAAATATATTCATATAGAAAACAGTTCTGTAACTAAAATTTTATATTATTTTCTGTTTTTACAGTATTTTTCAGCAAATAAATGCAGTCTTTGTGAGCATAAGACACTTCTTTCAAAAACACGACCACGTTTGGAGCTGAAGGGTAAAGGTCGGGGGAAGGAGAAGCACTGGAGATTAGTGGCTGTAACTCACCTCTCTTTATTTCTCTCTCTTCACCTCTCCTCTTTAGGGCTCTGTCAGTGTAATGAATGGACTGAGATTGGTTAATCCCCCTCCTGGCTATTAGGTTATATCCTGACATGCCCTTGGGGGGGGGGGGGCATGAATGCACCTCCCGTAACGTTATGCTGTCAGCGGGTTGCTGTGTGAGACACACTCCACAGACTGTCTGCATGTTCATCCATTCTTCCATCAGTGAGAGTTCTCTACATGCTGCTGTTGCCAGAGGACATCAACTGTTTCAATTCATCAGCTGCAGATGGCTTCGAAGAACGCTTGACGTGGAGTTCACATCAGTCAACATACTGAACACGCAGGGAACACGGGCCGTTGCGGATGAGATGCATTTGAACGTCTGGCATTAGGCATGTCAATGAGAATCATTCTGTGGTTAGTAGTATGAAAACAAACAGAAGGATGACATTTCCTTTATTCTGTGGCTCAGAGAAATATTCATTTGCTGCTGTTTCCCAGAGAGATGCTTTGTAGTGACTCATCATGACTGACGCTGACTTTCACTTCCAACAGTAAATGAAAGATTCAGTTGAGTAACATTTAGACTGCTGTGTAATAAACATGCCAATTAAGTGCTAATATACAGTACAGTTTCTGCAGCAGAACCAAATGAAGGCTTTCCATGCTGTGTTTGGCATATGAAATGACAGAATTTGTTTTGACGAATCTTGCATACACAGACTTTAGTTAGAGTAGATGCTTCATTTGATTTGACACATTTACTGTACCAGAGTTGGTAAGATTTTTTTATTGTTTTTGAAAGAATCCTCTCATTCTCACCTCGACTGTGTTTATTTGATCAAAAAATGCAGTAAAAATAGTTTTATTTTGGAAGATTGTTAAAAGTTATTCCTGTGATGCAAAGCTGAATTTTCAGCATCATTACTTCAGTCCTCAATGTCACACGATCCCTCCAAAATCATTTTAATATGCTGATTTGATACTCAAGAAACATTTCTTATTATTACCGATTTTGAAAACATTTGAGCATCTTACTGATTACAAACATTTGAAAGTGTAATGAGGACTAGGACCATCAAAATCTAAAAATGTCCAGAAGACAGAAAAAAGATATCCCAGGTTTGAGGTAAAAAGTCAGGGTATTATTGTTTGTATTATCATTGACATCAATTTGAATTGAATGTGGAAAATAGCATTTTCAGAGGAGAAGCCATTGTATGGCTTCAGAATGTTTGCAATATAGTGCAGAAGTTGTATGGACTACTTTTATGATGTATTTTTATTTATTTATTTATTTTACTTTATTTATGAGTTTTAGGACAATATTACAAAGAAGAAAAAGCAGAACAAAAGACAATATCATCTGAATAATACAATAAATAATAATAATGATAAATAAATAAATGAAATAGTTTAAAAAGCACAAATAAGTAAATAAAAGTGTGGCTTAGGAAAACAATGAAAATGCACAATCAGTATGATACAAAAGAGTTTTATGATGTATTATTTTTGTATCTCTACAGCTCTAGTCACCAACATCAACAAGAGCACCCTAGACATTCTGTGAAATATCTTCTTCTATGTTCCACCAAAAAAAAAAAGAAGGTCATACAGGTTTGGAACGACATGAGGGTGAGTAAATGATGACAGAATTTTCATTTTTGGGTGAAATGTTCCTTTAAAACTATATTATATATTGAACAGATGACATAAACAGCAAAATAAAGTAGATATAAAGCCAACAAACAAACCTGTGTGCTAGTGTAAAACACCTAAAGCACTTTAATCAATGTGCCGAATGCTTCAAAACAACTGGATTTCAGCCACCTCCCCCAATGCCCCAATGCATCCTATAGGAGCTGTCAAAGACAGGCAAACCTAGACACATAGGCAATCTGCTCCACACGGGGGGGTGGGGGTGAGGATCCCCTACCCCTACCCCCTGTGTCTCATTTATCACACCAGGCGCCCAAAAACACACACATACACACACACACACACACACAAGTAGATGCACAAGTAGTCAACTTGCCCTCCAAACATACAGTGGAAGCCTATGGAAAAACAAACACTCGTGGCTATTCGCAGTTGACATACATACTCCAACATCCATTTGAGTGCAAAAAAAGCCATGCCCACACACATACACGCTCCTGCATAATACATGCGCGCACGCTCGCACACTTATAACCCATAATCCACCCACACAGAAATTGAGAAGGGTTTTCCCCTGGTGCAGAATTAAAGAGCTCACGCTTCCCAGCCCCCACTTCCTCTTACCTCTCCCTTCCTGCACCTCGGAGCTGGGAAACACTGGCAGCTGAGCGCCTCGCAGAGCCAGACCACGTGCTCATATTCATTATGTGGACCGAGATTACCCTAGACACTCTCTACAGGCTTTAAGCCACAACATAACAAATACATGCAGTGTTTATATGCACGTGTGAGGTTATTACCTTAACAAATAAACAATTTCCTGCAAAATCCTCCATTTTCAGCTCAACAGCAACACTTGGTTACATAACGCAGGGACTGCCATAACAAGAACACATGCCAACAGTTATGGTATATAATAGTGAATTATGAAAAAAGAGCAGGAAGGGTTTATCATATAGGAGGCTAAGCGGTGAGCTGATAAGAAAAAGTGAGATTGAAAAATGCACGCAACATCTCCTTATTCACAGCAAACATTTAGGTCTGCACATGCAAAATGCATGCAAAATGTGCAGACCTAGGTCAAAATGCTTCTTTACAGATTCATGATATCATCCTCTTCAAATAAACATGCTGCCAAAAGCTTTACATGTCAATCAGATGGTCTCTTCCTGTCTGAGTGGGCGGGTTGTGTTCAGAATAAGCTACAATATGGTATCTTGTATCTTGGTAGCCAAAAATGTGGTTATGTGCGTCAATACCCTGAACTAATGAAACAAGAGCGCTCACAGCTGGCATCAGTTAGGTAACATGTTAAAATTGGTAATTGAGGTGAGCTGTGTGAAATGTTATCAGAATTGACTTTTTCCATAAAGAAGTGATTGCATGGAGAACATCAGGACTCCCACTGGCTTCGGTTCCTGAACTAAAGCACTTAAAAAATAATCTCTAATCAGTCTTCAGGTTTCTGGTAATATAATGACACACTTGAGATATGTTGTGCAACTTGGATTGCGCTGTGCATTCTTGCTGTAACATATTGAACTGCATTGACTAACAGAGATTCTATTGCATAATTCATAGCAGCTGTGTGTATATTATATTGATCAAATGTCTCTTTATATCTTCCTCTGTGGAGGTGTGTGTGTATATGAATTTCAGAGTGATGTTTAAATAAGAGCTTTAAACTTACATGCTGTTATCACTAGCTCATGTTAAAGTAGACTCACCTGATTTTCTGATTACACTGAAGTCAATCAGTTCATGATATTAATAGCAGTGGGAGGAACCAAACTGCCTTGGAAAGGAAGGTAAGAATTATCAGTTAAATGATCCAAGCTTTCATAGGTCAGGCAGATGACATCAAATATAGACATATGTTCACCGTTTCTATTCGTGTCTGTGGGTGACGTGTATCGACGCTGTGGTGTTTCCTGATTTACTGCATGAAAGCCCATGTTGCGAGACCTGTAATCTAGCTGTGAAACTATCAAACTTTTATTTATTTCTTTATTTTCTAGTTGTGTACACTACCATTCAAACGTATGTGGTCTGTAAGTATTTTTTTTTTAAGAAAAAAAATACTCAGCGAGGATAAATTGATCAAAAGTGACAGTAAAGACATTTAAATTGTTACAATAAATGTCTATTTTATCTTTTCATCACATAATCCTAAAAAAATAAACAGGTATCTACAAAAACAACGGTTTTCAAAGTTAATAATAAAAATAAATGTTTTTTTGAGCAGCAAAACAGCATATTAGAATGATTTCTGAAGGATCACGTGACACTGAAGACTGGAGTAATGATGCTGAAAATTCAGCTTTGCCATCACTAAAATCAATTACATTTTAGAGTATATTAAAATAGAAAAACAGAAATTCACAGCATTTAATCGCCTTTGTGCCTTCATTACTTCATTTTAAATGGTCCTGTGGTGTGACCAACTATTCCATGTAAAAGGGTCATAACACTGCATGTGTATTAATTATAGAAGAAATTCAGTTTAAGAACAGTTTTAGTGACTTATAGCATGTCACACCACAGGATACTTCAGAAACTGCATCAACTATAAAGGAGGCTTTTGGATTGGGTGGTTTAGGGGCATGAAGAATGAGACAATTAGAATGAAATGAGAGATTATGTGTAGTCATTGTCCAACCCATAAAAACCCAAATTCCTTGAATTGACTGTAGTGAGAGGCATAATCCTCTACAAAAAGGAATACAAATCCATCTTTTTTGTCTTGCAAGAAAAGCACAATTGATACAAGCACCACAAATGATTTTGATTCCATCTTAATGATTTTAATCCAGTTCACATCAGCATCTCTCTCAAGTGGAGGAAAAAGTGGGTTAGATCTCATGAGTCGACTCCATGTTCTAGAAGCAACATGGATCTTTTTCTGGCGTGCAAGTCTTGTGAGATGTTTATCTTCCGGTGGAAATAAAACCATGATTTAATGAAGTTCTGCACTAAAAATGACGAAACCGGCATGAAGCTTTTGAAACTGCATGGCATTTAAATAATTCCAGCTTTGTTATTTAATTTACAATGGAAATGTGTCTGTATAATGCATCAAGAAATGTTGCTGTGCACTAAAACCCAGACACAAGACAGCAGCAGAAAATCTATATGGAATGATGCATTCCCTTCAATGTGAGGTGCATTGTAAATAGTTTGCAACAAAGGTTTTTTTTTAAACCTACAGCACTATGAGGATCAATATCACATTATGATGCATCTGTTTTAACTTTTATGTAGTCTTTGAAGTACATTACAAATGCATGCGTTATGTCATCAAAATGTAATATAAATAGAAAGTAGTATCAGGAGACATGGCTTATCTTTTCCATTCTAAAGATATAAACACCTTCAAATTATTACATAAACATGTTTAATTTCTTAACAGCGTCAGCATTAATTATTGTAAAACAGCCCGACTTGTCAGGTTACTGCTGTGTCCTTAAAGCACCAAACGAACACAGCCTCTAAAGTTTAACTAGAAATTCAAAGAGGAAAAACACTGAAAAATTGACTAACAATAACTGACAGCTTGGGCACAGTGACACAATTGCTTAGTTTAGTGCTTTTGAGGTCAGTGCATGTTACCGTAAACCCGAAACATTGAAGCGAACGTGGTTTTGTTTGGGAAAAGTTAGATTTTTCTATCATATTCTCCATTGGAGTTACAGAAGCCACAGGCTACTTGGTAATTACTGCAGTCATCTCACTTTCTGCCCATGCTTGAGATATAGCTAAAGGGTGAGCTAACTAACTAGAGGCCAGTGAGCTTGGGGTTGGATGAGGACGGTTGATTTTTGGGCTGTGTTCCATTTACTCTTTTGTTTCTGCAGCCAATATGCAGCATAGGAAGATTTGTTAAATGTTAGAGCAGAGCCATCATCTGACACCTGGAGTCATCAGGCACCGAAAGGTCCGCCCTGTCCGTCTGTTAAACGCCACAGAAATGTCATTAACATAAAAATGGATGGGAAGTAACTGTACGGGATTTACAATGCCATTCAAATTTTTCAAACGGCTCAAATCCCTCAAGAAAGGAAACATTAAATTCATTTTAAAAGTCTGTGTAGAAAAATTCCCCCACATCATTCTTTTCTAATCAAAAGCACAGTTTTTAGTTGGCAGTCAATTATGTGGTCTTATATTTTGTGTATAAATCTTTTGATCTATAAAAAACTAAAATTTGAATAAAAAACAAACAAAAAAAAAACAAAAAAGCACCTCTTCTATAATGAATCACTCTCGGAATTTTTTTTTACAAAACTGTACCTTTTAAGGAACAAGTAATCGTCACTGGGGTGGTACTCTGAGGGGTACAATTTTGTACTAGTTGTATCTTTAAAATATTAAAATATGTTTTGGGTACATAATTGTACCCTAAGGACCTATTTTGTACCTTTAAAGGTACCATTATATGTTTTGTTCCCCTAGCAACAAATTGTACTTTTTTTCTGACAGTCTTCAATTTCTGCATTAAAATTTTATTATATTATTTCTGGTGTATAATGTGAAAAAATCCAATATCCTGAAATTGTAACAAAGAAAACTTCCTCAAAAGGTTGAAATAAAAATACTGTTATTTTGTTAAATATTTTACTGTTTTTTGAGAATACAAAATAGAAAGTGGCCAAATGGTCCTCTAAAAAATCATATTAATGAATAAAAGGAATTTTGGAATTAAAATTCCTTATGATATTATTTCAAGGGCATAATGTGAAAAATTTCAGCATTCTGAAACTGTAATGAAGAAAATTATGCAGTTTAGGTTTTAGACATGCATTTAAAAACATAAATATACATACATGCATACAAATATATAATTTAAAAAATAATAGTGATTCATGCTATAAATTTGTAATCAGTGGTTTCAAAGCTTGACATTTATGTAGATATTAAGTCATAAACCTAATGGTAAATAGGGTTTCAAAAGCAGACAAGCATTTCCTTATTTGTCATTGACCCAATAAGATATTTGCTTGTGATACTTGCTTCTTTTCTGTTTTTCAGGTTACATGCTGACTGGTATTAACCTGCTAGATTTGAGGGTCTGGAATTGCATTCTTATAATCTCAAAGGAGCAGAGTGAAGAATTGAAGAAAGGAAGGTAGGAAAGCCCGGTTAGAGAATCCTAATGACTTTATTGATTGTGACACAGACATGTATAAATGCCTGACATCACAGCACGCCATCAGAGTTCATCACTGAAACAGAAGGGAAAATTGCCCACAGATCTCATCTAAACGACACTGACAAATGACTCTTTACATACAAGTAGGAAGGAGCTCTGGAAGCTCACAGCACGCTGCAAGATACAGTTATCCAAATTACTGAAGGAGGCATTAACATTGGAGGCATAAATTACTGTCTTTAAAAATGTAGTCTGTTGCTCTGTAAACCAAATCGGCACATTGTGGTTGCTGTGAGATGACATAGCCAGCGCTGCAAATCTGGGATGTTTTTAAACGCACGTGACTAAATGTGTCAAGTCTCAAACCTTAATTTCCTTGCATCTCAACATGCTCCTTTTTGAGAAACAAATGAGTGCTCTCATTTCTGCTCCATCCCCCAATACGATCCCCCTCCCAGCAGTAAAATCCCATTCCAGTGTGTCTGTGTGCAATTGCCTCAACCCAGGGATTTATGAAAAGGAGGAAAAAGCTCTGTGCAGAAGGGACCGAGAGGTTAGAAAGAGGTATAAATATTCCTGATCATGTATTCAGCTGCCCCGAGGTCCCTCCGTAATAGACGGTATATCTTCTAGTGCCATTAACCCGTGAGATCAGACGTGGTTGCGTGTTACAGGGACAAGGAAAGCAAATTACGCGGAACCGCTCATGATCACACCTGTGTCCTGTTCTCTAGTGTAACCTGGGTGTTATTATTGTCACCTTCACCATTAGAATATTGACAGTGGGATTGTTTTCTGAAAGAAAAGCGCTAGTTGAAAGCACCGCTGGCCCTTTGTAGTGCGAATTGGGCCTTTGTTAGTGATTCTGTTTGATCATCTCTAATTGAAGCACATCTGTTACATATCACAGTGTTTTTCATTGTGTATGAACAGTCTGTGCCATAAAAATCAATAAAATACAACATGCACATCCTTTGCATGCAATTATTACACATTTCAATCTATATCGTATTTAAATTCCAAAACCTAGTTAGCTGGTTTGCTGTCTACTGCCTTTAGCATCTGCATTTATATGTGTTTTAACTAACATTCACTGAAAAAAATGGTTGTAGAAGCAGTTTTCACTCAGAAATTGCACAAAAAATTAATTATAAACAGGTAATTATAACCTTTGTTTTATTTAAAACTTTTTAAAAAATCAGTTTGATTATTATGACTATAAAAGATATATATTTAATGATATAAGAAGATATAAGAAGACTGCAGTGAACTGTTAGGACAGCAGAAAGGATAATTGGTGTCCACCTGCCCAGCCTTCAGGACTTGTACAACTCCAGAGGGAAGAAACGGGCAGGTAACATCATCACAGACCCCTCTCACCCTGGACACAACCTGTTTGCACTTCTCCCCTCAGGCAGATGCTACAGATCTCTGTGCACTAGAACATCTAGGCATAAAAACATTTTTTTCCCCCATGCCATCTCCAGCCTAAACAGCTAACACAGGAATTATTACCTGTTCTGTAATCCATTCCTGTAATTCATTCTCCATCACTAATTATTCCCTCTCTCTCAAGTACTATGTAAATACATATGCATATTTTCTATACAGCTGTATATATAGAGTAAATAATGCACAAATCTGTACATAAATCTTCTGTTCCAGATTCATACACATTATTATTTATTGTTAAGTCTTATTTAAATGTTTCTGTTCTCATGTCAGATATGTATGTATATATGTATGTATGTACCAAGAGCTTCTTAAAAACCACAACAAATTCCTTGTGTGTTTGCGCACACTTGGCGAATAAAGCTGATTCTGATTCTGATTCTGATATATATATCAGCTGTACATCAGTTGTATTTACAGGTAGGTGTATTTATATATGGAGTGATAGCAAAAAAAAAAAATAATAATAATATATATATATATATACTGTATATATATATATATATATATATATATATATATATATATATATATATATTTCTTGCTATCATTCCATATTATAAATACAGCTACCTGTAAATACAACTGATGCTGATCTGTCAAAAGTTGAGTTATTTTTAACTTGGCATGACACACTGTCCGTCTACTGCTTGTTTACATAGACCAACAATTAAAAAATAGGGCAGATGGTAACGCACCACAACTAAAGTGGGACACTCCTCACAGGCAGTTACCCCTTCTAAATTAGTTCAAAGTCACCAGGATATCAAAACTGACACTTTTTATTTCTTTATGGAATATTGAAGTGTTTATTATAAATAATTTATCCTTGTACATCATTAATTTTTTAATTAATGTGTCCTCATAATCTTTAATCAAAAACATAAACTTCAGCTTTCTTTCACAACAGCCGGTTTTAGGGCAGGACAACAATTCCTGACTTCTACCCAGGTAAAGTTAGGTTATTAAAACTTGTTGGAAACATTGTTTTGAAATGTTTCTAAAACATACAAATGTCCAGGTTACAAAAAACTTTTCTTACAACATTCTAACTTTTTCACACAAAATATAACATTTTTTGAATGTTTAAGAACGTTAAAATGTCCAGTTTTCCTGTTGTGATTAGAACATTATTTAATGGTTACATAAGTGTTTCTTACATTCTACTAAATTTTCACCCAAAATGTTATTTGAAAATTAATTTGTAATATTCTAAGAACATTAAAAAAGTTACAAAAAAAAGTTTCTTAGAATGTTCAAGTACAAATAACATCATGAGGATGTTTTGAGAATGTTGTTAATGTTTTCTCTCAATGCTATGGGAACGTTTATTAAATATTAATAAAGTTCAAGAATGTTCCATAAACATTACTTTGAGAATGTTTTGTTCTAACAATTATATTGTTTTTAAAAAATGTTAGTGAAAGTTCTGAGAATGTTCCCTGTCAGCTGAGATCGCAGCAATTAATAAACAATCCTACAATCCAGTCAATCCTCGATGAACAAAATCACATCTTGCCCTATTTTTTTCCATTCGAGAAACTATTTCTATTTTACAATAGAAAGGAAAAGATGATCAGTTTCCTTTTCATGCTGACTTTAATGTTATTGTATTACGTTCCCATTACGTTATGAAAAATCCTCTTTTTTTACTGTTTAAAAACTTTTTTCTTGGTTGCGTGAACCTTAAATACAACATTAAAGGAAATGGTCCGTTTTATTATTTTGCAAACATTACGGGAATGTTATTTTGTTATGTTCTCTAAACCATCTTAGATGAACTAACATCACTGTAAAAAAAATTCTGTGCAATTTACGGTAAAAAAAACGCAGCTGTAGTCGCCAGAATTTTACCGTAAAAAATACAGTAGCAACGTTTTAGGATTCACGAATTTAACTTAAATTTACAATGAAAGACCATATTTCTTTAACTGATGTAATGTTAATATACCAAAATATTGAAGTTCTGAAATCTGTTTTGTACCTACACTGATAACCAACAAAATCAGGTGATGTCATCAAAGTCACATGATGAACCAAAGCTCACAACAAGAAGCTGAGAAGGCCAATACTAATATATATAATATATATATATATATATATATATAGAAGGTGTACAATGTCATTCACACAAACACTAAACGCCATCATGGTGAGACTCATTAAACTGAAATATGCAATGAACCTTAATTTAACAACATTAGATTTAACATACAACCCTAATAAACATAACTGATGAGAAAAAACTAAGAAGAAACATAGTTATTTCAAAGAAAAAAACATCAAATTTGAAATGCAACGGAGAGAATTGAGAACATCAATTTACAGTTTTCCCTGTTAATTTTACATTCTTTTTCACTTCCAAAAACGGTATTTTGCTGAAATGACTTTTACAGTTTTTCACCGTATATAGTAGCGGAACTTACCGTTAACCATTTAACAGGTTTTTACTGTAGCATTTTCACAGTGTTTTACCGTTAAAATCACGGTTATTTTTTACAGAAACATGTTCCATAAATGATTTATAAATAACGGTTTTGCAACATAAAATTTAGTTCAAGACTAAGTTCTGAAATCACTTTTTCCTTCTCTTTGGTTTAGATATTAGAAGGTTTTCAAGAACATCTTCTTGAAAGCTTATTTTCTCTCATATAACTGAGACCGTCACAGCATATTTGCTGCAAAGTGGACATGGGTTTACCATGTCACATTATACGCTGACCTGTAGATGGGCTGCAAGTGGAAGTCAAGCTTAATTAACTAATTAATTGAAACTTCCAGCTGCTGGTTGCAGCATCTGTTGTTGAAATCTTCTGCTGAGCGTCTCCGGTGAGAATTAATTTACTCTCTCTGCTAACAAGCCATTGGTGGGTCAAATCTGCTCCCTTCAGATGACTTCAAAAACAAGATACATGCATAATTACTCTTTGCAAAGTATGTTTGGAAATACAATTGGTTAAAATGAAATGTGTATCTAATTTATGTATGTATTGCTGCCCTGGTAAACACTGAAATGGGGACAGTCCAGTGTCTAAAAAGCGCCCTCTTGTGGTTGAACATTGCGATTAGAAATGATTGGGGAGGATTGGCTGTAACACAAGTATTAGGTTGAAAAAAAATTGTTATTGACTTTTACTGAATGTGAAACACTCCAGCTGGGAGGTTTAGAGATAACAGTTGTTCTTGTATAAACATCTTCACTCCACCCAGTAGTGTATTTCCACAAGAACATTTGTTGCAGAGTTTTAGACACAACAGAATGTTTGATGGACACCACAAGGAGGCAGCAAATATATTACCAATCTGATGCTTCTGTGTAGACTTTGCCATCCATCAGTGCTCTCTGTGTTGCTTGTAGTTAATTAGTGGTGCTTGCCAAAGCGAGCATCAATAATCACTTGTTTGGGTTTGAACAATCCATCCAGTAACCACCTAGCAATGCCATAGCTACATGCGAACAACCACTCAGAACAACTTAGCAACCGCATACCAATTTGGCAACCACATTACTCATTATTTCAAGTTAAGAGCAATTAATGTGTGTGTACAATAAAATCTAAATTTCTGATAACATATATTAACCTAATCAATTTTGATTTAAATGATCACATGTAATCGGAAAACGTATTAAGGTTTATTTCCAGCTAACGGGGAACATTCTCAGAACTTTGGCACACATTCTGGTTATGAACAAATTTATGAACAAACGCTCTTCCAGTAACGTTATTAGAATGTTCGTTCAAAGTTATCTGGTCTTTAATAATGTTATTGTTTATACATCATTCATGGAATGTTTTTTTTTTTTTCTGAAACATTTTAGGTCGAACATTTTTAAATGTTGAATTTATTTCAGAATGTTCAGAGAACTTTCAAAAGTAATGTTCCCATAATATTTGCAAGATGTTAAATGTTCTCTCAATGTTTCACATTACGTTATATAACATATATTTACTCACTTTTACACTGAACAGTGTTATTTTAAAATCATTGAGATTATTGTCTTTATTAATATTGTGAATTAGTTTTTATTTTTATATGTTCTGTTTTCATTTTAGTTAAGATTTGAGTAATATATATATATATATATATATTAAATATTTATTCATTTTTATTTCAGTTTTAGTTATTTTAATACATTAAGTTTAGTACATTAACTAAAAAAATGAGAAATGCTTCTTTGGCAATTAGCTGAATTTTTTAAATATGTATTTTATTTTATTATTTATTATTATTAAATAATTATTATTTTATAATTTATTAATTATTAAATTATAATTATTAACATTATTATAATTTTTTTTAATGGTCTTAGTTAATTATAATAACCCTGACATTAAAAGAGCATATATTTGCAGTTTTTGAAGCTGCTGTCAATAAACGCATTTCAACATCTGATTTCTGAAAGCAGGTAAAAAAATCAAATGCCAAGACTAACAATGCTTAAGTCTTAGAATCTGGAAATCATTTGAACATATGATTGAGAGAGTATTAGAGTAAAAGACAAAAACTATCGCTTCATTTATCCAACCAAGCGGCCTTAGTTTTACTCCAAAATCCCTGACTCGTGTTGTAAGATTAATTACAAAGGAATTTTCCCCTCCTTTTCTCCCCAGTGATGGAGGAGAACAATGAACAGAGAGGTTGTATGGACAGATTGGAGAGGAGTGTAAATGACAGTGGGAGGTAAAAACAAGAGATGACATGGGTCACCACATGTGCAAAAGAAACCTGCTGAATTTCCCATTGTCTATACAGAACCCAAAGTAAATGGACAAACAATTGATTTTGAGAACAAAATAACAATTATTTATTCATCTTTAGTATTATTTTTGACCGATTTACTCATTATCAGTTGAATCAATCGAGGTAGTGCCTGGGGGTCATTGTATTCTTCGGGAGCCATGCGCGTTCATATGGAGAGGGTCTTTGTGCTAATTCCTTAAAAGTTTTTTGGATCGCTTCTTGGATTTCAAAGGTGAGAAGGGTCACTTGATCTGCTGGTGCTTATTAGGAGGGGCTTCATGACATGCAATAGCTTAGGAGCTCTTCTATAGTGATCTCTGTATAGTGTTTGTGTGTGTGTGCACATATGCTGTGGGTGGGAATAGTACCTTGGCAAACCTAATCCTCTCACTGGTAATTCGTCTTCTAACTTGGACTTTCAGCTGGTTTTCAAATGATAAGCTTTAGACAAATCGGTGTGTTTTTAAGTTGTGGGAGAATTCTAGAGCACTAGTTGACATTACTCATTAGTCAGTCTGATTGGAGAGGTCATTATGAGCATTGCTGTGATGCTTGTTTATTTCGTGAACATTCCTATTGATATTTATTGAAGGCCTGAGCCATCCGAGACAATATTTTGGATCCAGATATTTTAACAAATGTTAATGGAAGTAATGAGGTCAAATCCTTGACAGTTCAATACCTAGAGTCTGATTAAGTTTAGATTTTAATCTAGATCAAAAGATGAAATCTAAAGTAAACTATATTTTAAGTTAGATAATATTTTTGTCAAAGTTTAGAGCCAATGATGTACAATTTTATTTTATTTTGTAAGGATCCACCCGCTAGTCCAAATAGCGGAATCCAGCGGCCTGGCCGAAGGTTTAATGCATGTTCGGTCTTTTACTTGTGCCTCTGAATTTATCTGGATTTAGCTTCAATTTTAGTCTAGCTCCATGCTTGATCTGACTCCAATTTCAAGTGATCGTTAAATTTAGACAATATTTATAATTAAAAATTGATCACAGACATCGGTTGTATATTAATTTAGATATTTGATTATTCTAGAAATCCCATACTTTCAATTCTTCGTTCATTAGGGACCAGGTGTCGCATAGGAATTACACTTCGGCCGATTTTTTTAGTGAATCCACGGACACAAACTCGTCAGTTCTGAACATACTCAGAGGATGCAGAGCGGTTATAATACCTTTAAGGGAGCTGCGCCTGCATACTCATAACAAAAAGTATATTTTTTCCTATAACCACGAGAGCTACACCGTGTTAAGCCAGTGAGAGTCAGAAATCCAAAGTCTACCTCATGGTGGTCCCCATGGTTCATCCATTGGTGCTTTGGTATGATCTGTCCTGAACACAGATTTGCGGAAATACCACTACACATTAATCTACTTGAAAAAATGACTTCAGAAGAGATCAAAATAAATGAAATACATAATTAAACAATAAGAAGCCAATTCAAAAATACATAACATCAGTTGTTCAAAGATGAATCTAAGAGTAAAAATGTATACCTGACTTCAGGAAGTTACATAGTATGGAACATATGAAATACACTCCACACTACGGGCTGATCTGGCTACAGAATCGCAAAGTAGTGTTTTGTCACCTCCCTTATATACCCAGATAACAAAGCTTCAGATCAGTTGTAAAAACATAAAAGACCTTTTGGTGTTTTTGGTTCTAGTGCTCCAGGGTCCGACCTGGATGAAGATGGATAAACATTCCTGCAGACCCCTAAAGGAGGACACACCCCCTCCTGAGTAAAACACAATTCTACAAAAGTTTTCAATACTTCTCATAATATAAGTGACTGCTGTGAAATTGAGACCAGTTTACCAATCGCACAGAGACCTTTAAAATGATACCAAACATGAAAGGGAAAAACAACATTCACAAGATATAACACTTGTGGCATATGGATATTCTTAATGAACTTTGAGTGTAACCTCTTGGGGGTGGGGAAAGGGAGAGGCAGAGATGGCAGGGGGAAGAAGGGGGTCGTAAATGAGCAAGGAGATTGGTGCTGTTTGTTGTCTTTGGAGATCTCTTCTCCAGATTAGTTTTATGGCTTTATTGCATGGCATCTGTCTTTGCGAGAGTTCCTGAGTTTTGGCCTAAAAATGAATTTTATAAGGAAATAAATTCACTCCTTACAATTTCTATTGGTGAAATTGTACACAAATGTTTTCTGTTCCTTTTCCTGCTCTAAACTGTTACTTCATCGCAGCCGGCCGGCAGCGGTGCTCAAAACAGAGAGGATTGTTCACCGCTGTTCAAATCCAATTTGCTTTATGCCCTTCCATCATGTTTCACTTATCACGTCGTGTTGACAACTCTTAAGTACTGAGCGATATAAGCTTGTGATGTGGGCAGACAGGCCTCATCAAAGTGTTTCCTGTACAAGCTGATGATGTGTGTGGGCAGATGTTTGTAACGTGGCTGTGTTATGGAGGTCACCGGAAATCTCTAGAACATCTGGAAAAATACAATTATCTGAACTGACAAAACAGGTGGAGATATTATCTTTTTATTCCCAAGAAACATCTCCCATACAAGACTTTTCCCACTTGTTTTCTTTCTCAAATTCTCTAAGCATCCACAGGGGAACCATGTTAATTTACTGTTCCTTTAACTTTGAGGCTAAATGTCAGTGTAGATACTGAACTGTATGAGCGAGTCATTGAATCATTCAAATGCGCTGATTCATTCAGGAGCGAATCACCTGACTGTCTTTATAAGCAAGTCATTAAATGATTCAGATGATCGGTTCAAAAGAGCTAATACATTCAGGAATGAGATAAGAATGAGTCATTGAATCATTTGTTCAACCGATTGGTTCAAAAACACTGAATCATTCAGAAATGTAACTCCACTACTGAGTGTTCTGCTTTGGTTTTGTTTGGAACTAGTTTTCTAGTTGCTGTAAAAACAGACAGAGTATTGCAGTATTGTGTTTAAAATGTATACTCAACATGAGCCTCTTGTTTATTGATCTGTTGTATAAAGGCAATATCACACAAATGGCACCTGTTACTCCAGTGTCTTCTCAGAGCCTTTCTCAGACGTCAGATGATATACAAAGTGTTATATTCATGCTTACAACCAAAACTGTTGACACAGAATGCATTGTTGCATTCCACTGCACGGTTCTTCTTTTGTAAACATGCGTTACCCTAGTGAAAAGAAATATACTAAAATCTGAAATACATTTATTTTGTGCTAAGTATACTACAAATACATTTACATATTTTTGTGCTTAATAAAAATACCCTGCAATTGTACTTTTGGTATACTTAAAGTCTGCTAAATTGGAACGACTCATTTTGTCCAACTAAAGATATACTTATATTTTATTGTGCTAAAGTGGAACTTTTGCAAGTATACTTCAGGTGCTTTAAATATCTTGCATTTAAAGACTGATATTATACATAGATTATAGTCCTTATTAATAGTGATTTTAAAACACATTTTAGACATAATGTTAAGAAATGTGCAATAAAGAAATATTCCAAATAAAGTTTCATCTTCAAGTCTTAAGTGATATGTCAATTAATATGTTAATGGGTTTGAAGTATACTTAGTATGAAATACATGTATTTCATGTATTTACTTTTTGGCCCATGATATTTTAGTTGGAAATGACAGATACATAGTCCAGATGTTTTCCCTTTTCTCTAGTACCTCAGGTTTGAACGTAAAAGCCCTGTCTTGTAACATTGATGTTAGGTGTCACGGTGCACACACGAGGGAGGACACAGGAACACGTAGATGCGGATATAACTCAAATAATAGTCTTTAATAAAGGCATCAAGGCAAGGCAGGGCAAGACAAGGCTGAGACAGGACAGGAACACCGAGGAGTAACGAGTAGACCAGACAACACGAAACTGAACAGGCATGAACTTAAATATACAGGCTAATGACAAACACAGCTGGACAGACTTAACTAATAATCACATTAAACAAGGACAGGAAACAAACCAAATATGGAAACAAGAGGCGGGAACACGTGGCACACACGACAGAGGACTGACATTAGGGTGGATGTGTTTGGTTTTTATTGCTTCTGGGTTTGTGCTAGATGCTCCATTTTACTTTAATTTTTATAATAAATACATTATTTACATGTATCTACATGTAAATAAATTATGGCAGAGGGTTTTTTTTTTTTTACTATGGTAAATGGACATGTTTATCAGTTGCGTTTGAGTCTTGGCTCTTTCACATCGTCTTTCAACAGTTGAACAGTTGAAAATTTCAACTTTTAAGAAGTGTGTCTTCAGATCTTTTTTTCCCCATTTTACTGCCTTGCATCTCGCATTAAACTTCAAAAAACGCATTCTACGTAAAATGCTTTAGTATATGCTGATATGTCAACACTCCATATGATATGACCTTGCCTTTCAATAAACAGGAACAACAGCTTCAGAAGACAGTTTATTGAGATATAATAACCCTCATTCAAGTCTCATTTTAGCCTAGTTAAAAAAAAAATTGGACAGAAGATAAGATAAAACAATCATCAACACTTAACTAGCAGTTGTTAAAATCTCTTTAAGATGCTGTAAAATAAAGGATATTGCATGACCTATGTAACGCCATAATTACAAACGATTATATTCAATTCTTTTAAAAACTCTCATGGATTTGTAAGGCGTTCATATGAAGGATAAAGAAATTTCTGTCTGAGAATGTGAAACACTGAACTCAACAGGAAATAATGCCTACATTGAAGAAAACGAACAAAGGGGCGCCATGTGCGGACAGCGAGAGTGTGAATTAACACTTCTATGGCATAAAAATACTGTTCCCCCCTCAGGATAAAAATGCAAATTTAGTTCAAACCTCAAACTATGCCACAACAGTATAGCTGCCGGTTTTGTTCATATTAAAGGCACTATTCATGTTAAAGGTCATTGAGCACTTAATGTGGTGAAAAATGCATTTTAAAGTGCGTATTTGTCATAATAAAGAGAACATCCATCTCTAACAGCTGTGAAAAATAGAATCAGTTGCATCTAGTCTATATGAAATAATGCAATTTCTAAATGTTTTCTTTTGTGTTCCACAGAAGAAGAAAAGTCCGTTTTCGAAGCAACATGAGGGTGAGTAAATGATGGCAAATTTTTCATTTTTTAACGAATGTTCCTTTGAAGTTGAAGTGTGTAAACACTATAAGCACTTGTCTGTTTTCCATTGTTTGACAAAGTATGTTGACCTCAAACAAAAAGAGAAATGAAAAATTACCCACTTCAGCTTTAATACTGTAATGTCATACTGTAAATGCTGAGATTAATGAAAGGATTCCTTCGGGGTAAAGGCTAAAGATTAATTCCTCAACACTCTCCAAAAGATTATATGGTTATTAAAATGCTATTAATAGTGTTTAAGGTAAAAATGTTGGTAGCATTTGAACAAAAAGAGTCTGATGGATCAAATAAGTGTGCTCTCTTTTGTGGTCTTTTAATAATATAAGTCAACATGAAGAGTTTTCTTTCTACCAAGTAGTTCACATGGATTTCCAGTCATTATCGCAATCACTGTGCTAAAGCTTTGTTTCTCATTGACGTAATCAAGCGAACACGTTCAAAGTCAATATTTTCAAAGTGGCGGTTGTCTGTTCCAAAGGACACAAAATGGCGGGATTTTGTGAACTTCTGTCCATGTTTTCGTCAGGAAACTGAAATCTAGCATGGAAATCGACCTTTACATCTGACACAACACAGATACTGTCTTTCCATGTGTCAGGAGCGAAAAGATGTCCATCCTGATGGCTCAAGGAGAAGGTCAAAGGGTCTTCTGGCAGCAGATTCTTGGTCTTCGGAGTCTGAATTCCTTCATTCTGACTGTAAGTCTTGAGAATCTGCAGAGCTGAGGAGACTTTCTTCTCATCTTATGAACAACACTTGGCTCATGCTCGCGTTCAGAGGAAATGACTTTTCCTAGCCACTCTTCATCTCAAGTGCAGAATGGGGGGAGTGCATAAGTTCAGCTTTCGAGTGCATAAGTTCATTATTGTTCACGCTGCTGTGTGTTCGAGTTACATAAATGGTATTGTTGAGATCAGTATGCTGCTGCAGTACATCTGTGTAATTTTCCAATTATGGATCCCTTGTCAGTGCATGTACTGTATAACAGAAAGCCAACAGCCATAAGAAATGCATTTACATGAGACTTTGAAATCATTGTTTTTATCTCCAGTTTTGATGTCAACACTTTAGACTTCGAATGAGCTGACATAAAACAGGTGATTACATGCAAAGGAAGATCAAGGTAATGTGAAAAACCTGGGCATAGTTAGTTAGTTGCTAAGTTAGTAGTGCAGTATTGTTAAAAAAAAACATATATATATATATATATATATAGATAGATAGATAGATAGATAGATCACAAAGAATATTTCTCAGTAAAAGCAAAATTAGAATATATGTATATATGTGTGTGTGTGTGTGTGTAATATTGACAATATAAATGTAGAATAAATATAGAAATTTCCATGACTTTTTAAGATTTTATTAATTTCCATGATTTTTGCAGGTCTGGAAATCATTTTTTAAATTCCCTCTTATTTCCAGGTTTTCCTGGAGCTTATATTTGTAGACTGTATTTGTTAAGACTTGAATTTAAATCCCGGTTTAAGTGGTTCCCTCATCTACCCTGCAGCCTGCACTGTTCACGCCAGTGTTTTTACATTATTTTTACTCCTTCTCCCCTTTTTTTCTTTGCCGTGTGCTACTGTACTGGCTTTGATGTCTTTTGAAGATATTAATCCTCCTTTTTATGCTTGATTCAAAATCCTTACTGATTATTTTCATGAAAGAATTTCAAACAACCGAGGAATTTATTTTTCATCCATTCTGGGTGTATTTTTGAGGGGGAAATTAATAGGAAATGATCTTGTAATTCTTTTCATCTGACTGCGAGTCAGAGGTGGATGGTAAATGCGAACAGATTGCGTCTGTGCAAAAGGTCTGTTTGCACTTATTCCTCAAAACTGTGAAAGTTGAGCCACTTCCTACATATCACATAATACATGCACAAAAAAGAGACCCGTATACATGACGCAAGGCGATTTGTCTTTGTTAGAGATATGTTCAGTATGTTCCTATCCAATTACTTATTTCACATTCCTCTAAAGACATCTGATCACATTTACAGATCACATGGCAATAACTGGAATTAATAGATGAGTCTGACACAAATCCTGAAAATTTGTTGAACACAATAGAGTGTACAACAGTCTCGACCACTGATATGAAGCCTGCAACCAATTTAAATGGCAATGATACATATTTACCTCCACCCATCTATTGCTCAGGGTTGTTTACCTGTGTTTATTATAGTTCCATTTAATTATGAAGAAAAGAATAGGTCTGAACAGGATATTAGAAATGATGAATGCACCTTGTTCAATGCTCACCTTGACTCAGGTTTCAACATCCCCGCAAAATAAGCAAGGATAGTTTACCCAAAATTGAAAATCCTGTCATTGTTTATTCACCTTCATGCCATTCCATGTTGTTTCTTTTTTCTGCGGAACACAAAAGGTGATATTTTAAAGAATCTTTCCACCGTTTTTGTCTAAACCGTAAAAGTCAATGAGATCCAAAAGAAAGTCATAAAGAACACAGAAGGTCATTCAGATTTGGAACAACTTGAGAGTGTGTAAATGATGACTATTTTTTCACTTTTGGGTTAACTATTGTTTTAAACCAGCTTTAAATTTTTCTGCTGGCCTTAACTAGTCTGACTGGTCTTTTGGCAAGTTTTAAAAGGATTTTGCTTCAGCTAAGACCAGCAAACCAGCTGGTATACACCTGTTTTAATTTTGGTTGCTTGCTTTACAGTAAATGTCAGTCAGATAGTCTTGTGGATGGTTCTTGGCTGGAATAACCCTCTAAGTCTACCAGATGTTACCAGGAAGAATAGCTCAGGAGTAATATGATTAGATGTTAAAACCTTCACACAATTTCCTTGAGAGTGGTCACTTCAGTTTTGTCCTATTAGTTAGCCCATGTTTTTGTACCACTGTCTGTAGTCATGCTTATTGAAACTATGCTGATCACTCAAGACCTTCTTCCAGACTCTTAGTTTTCTTTTTCTGCTGTTTTTGTTGAAAACAGCAGAGAAACAAGAGTGCTGAGCCCATGCCAACACCAACAAGAAACAATACTGTTTGGAATGCCACGGCCTGCAAACCTCAAAATCACATTTACACAGCTACATAAGGCCTCAAGGGTTTTGCTTGATTGTCTGTTTGCAAACATGACAATTTCATATCACGTATACGGTTAAATCTTTTTTTATGCTGCAAGCATCATCACCCTTGGAGGAAATTTTTATAGATTGCGATGTGCTTAGATTTTGACATCATTATGCATCACCGCATGTGACCTCGCACATCTGTGCGGTTGCGAGAATCCATTACTCCAGTTCCACCAATGAAAAGCAAGACCTTTACATAACTGCCTGTAGAAAAAAACGGAGTGAAAGTGTCATGTATTTGTTTGACAAACACAAACAGCATGCTGACAGTGACCTCCATCCTCCAGTGTAAAACCGATCCAGACATTTTGAAAAATAGACCGCGCTGCTATTATATTGAGGAACTGAGCTGAATATCTGTTGCAGGAAGCTCTGTTCTTTGAGATTCTCTTATATCTATAAGTGTAGTACTTGCCAAGACAAGCATCGTTACTTTTTCTGATGAATAATAGTGAAACATGTTGTTAACTGACAAAGTTGTTTAACTGGCCAATTGTTTTCTGTACCTCCATTTGTATTGCCTTGAAATGCAGTGTTTTAGAGAGTGTTGCAATTCAGTCATCAGATGGAAAAACACATGTTTAGGAGTCTTTGATTGGCCCCAAAATGTAAACAAACGTGTGTTGCTGGGCAGCTTCATCGCTGTGCAAATGAGCCTTGACGAATCTGGATATTGCAAAATGGCATTGAACTAACAAGGAGTGACTTGCACTGGAATGCTTCGTCTAATGTGCATTTGTTATAGTAATCCCATTATAATTGTGTTTCATTTTTGGAATTACCTCAGGATGTAGCAAAGACTTCGGAAATCCTGTGCAAGTACCTCTCTGAATCTGCACGTCACAAGAGCAGTTTTAATTTAAGCAATATTGCGGGAGTTGCGTTTGTACAACAGTTCTGTAAACAAGAAACAAATTTCAACCATATGCTATTTTGTATGCTACTTTAGCTATTTAGCAACAAAAAATGTGGTAAACCATAAAAATGGAATTTTACGTATTGAACTATATCTTTATTCAGAGACAAGGAAACTCAATGATTCAGTCAGCAGTGGCTATAAAATGGATTACGATTGGAATTGTAGTTATAAATAGAATTTTCTCTGTTTTATACTGCTAGTAGTGATGTTGAGGTGACGTCTCTGAAGTCATGCAGTCTATCGCTGGATTTGTGACTGCTGGTGTCACGTGTGAAATTCCAGTGACTACTGTTGTGTCTTTGTATTGTTTTGGTCTTCAGCTTGCTATTTTAAGAGGTTGGCATATGCACTCTTTACAATCCTTCAACAAACACAAATCAAAGAGTTACGACTCGTTGAGTCACCCTTAACTCAGCCTTATGCAGACTCCAGAGTCCACAGTATGAGATTGTCTAGAAGTTTTAAGCTTTAGTCACTAGCTAAATTGTCTGCTGTGTGCTGTGAAGACATATAAACACTATGAACCATCATACTTTAAATTGTTTTATGTGCTTGAGTTGAATTATATGTTACTGAGACACCTTTCTATAAAATAATACTAACTCCATCACGTGGAGAATCATGATGCATTCATTGCTTGTTCCTAGCTGACATCACCAAACCTACATTTTTTCTCCTTGAATGTTTTGTTGCACTCAGAAATTGATAAAATGTTTATTGCACTTTTAATGGGTAGTAGTAAAGGTAAAAAATAATTTTCATAACATACAAGTTTCAGTGCATTCTTTTATGGCATGGTATATCATATTTAGGAGACTTGCAATATATAGCGCAAGAGATGGATGAATTACTGTTGTTGTGCTTTTTCTGTTGTAGAGTTACATAGAAAAGAGCAGCATGGACTTTGCACAAAACATCTCAGAAGAAAGAAATTCATGCAGGTTTTGACCAGCCTAGGTGAGTAAATAATAACAGAATTTCCATTTTTGGGTAAACTGTCCCTTTATATGGAAGCCTGTTTCAGTCACAGAATAAAATATAAAATAGGTAACTGCATATTTTTAATATCAAAATTCTGACTTTTTTTTTTTTTTGGCAATTTTGAGTTTATATCTCAAAATATAGACATTGTTTCTTGCAATTCTAAGAAAAAAAAAGTCAGAATTATGAGATATTAATTCAAACTTTCAGAATTAATTCAGACTTTTTTCTTGGAATTCTAAGTTTACATCTTGCAATTCTGACTTTTTTCTCAGAATTACCAGATTAAATCTCATAATTCTGACTTTTCTTTTTTTTAGAATTATCAGTATGAATCTCAAAATTCTGTTGTTGTCTCTGAATTCTGAGTTTACATCTTACAATTCTTTTTTCCTCTTGCAATTTCTTTTTTCCATCAGAGAATAAAAAATTCTGACTTTTGAAAGTTCTGACTTCTGAAGTTTGTATCTTGCCATTCTTAATTTACATCTCACAATTCTGTGATAAAATTTTCAGAAATGTGTGAAAAAAAGTCAGAATTCAGAGATAAAAAGTTGCATTTACCTTTTTATTTGTATATTCTGAAGCAGAAACAGGCTCCCGAAGTGAAAATGATATTCTTCCCACTGTAAACTAAAAGCTTGAACCTGTCAGGTTTTAGGACCTGTGGTTTCCCCGTCCACAGAGGAGGCACTAAGACAGGGGACTTCTGGCTCTAACTACCACAGCAATCAATTTCTCAACAACAGGAGCTGCTTCGGACTGGGTGACAAGAGCATTCTGTTTCCCCATTCAGGATTAAGCATCAGAGCAAACGTGGAATATTGAAACATAAATATAAGGCATCATCTGATAAACTTTCTGAAGTGATAGAGAGTGAAGAAGAGGAGGAGAGAGGTAGGACAGTTTGATAACACTTGCATGCATTTAATACTTTACAAGTGAAGTTGTCTCCATAAATTTTGAAGTACTTTGTGCCCATAAAAATGATAAAACAAACCTGTTTTTTAGTTGAACCTTTGTCCACTTTTAAGTTTTAGACTTAAACCCTGACCTGGAATGATTTTTTTTTTTTTTTTTTTTTTTTTGTGTAATCTTCTCTTGTTCATTTTTAAATGTTCTATTC
>JAFVLL020015818.1:0-41468 GCA_021397915.2 Tor tambroides | reverse complement strand
CTCATGCTTCTCTTGCCCTTTTCTGCTGTTTTTCCTCACCAACCTGTTTTTTCTCTCTCTTTTAGAGTTTGTCAGCTTGTGCGTGACATAAAATATTCATAGCCATTTCAGAGTTAGAGAGTTGATGTCTGGAGGTGCAGGCCCTAATTTGTTGTGCGAATGGACTAATGTTAGCCAGGGATAAACTGTAATGGATCCAGACAGCCAGCTGTCACACAGGGCTTCTGAGCAGGTATTGCAGACCGTTAAAAACCCTGCCACTGCTAATTCAGCACAGAGGAGAATCTCGTTCAGGCCAGAAGACTACTTTACCTTCTATGTCATTATTTTGAATAATGCAGGTTGCCAGAGTGTTGCAGGCGCATCTCAGATAACCTGATGTTTTCGGGGAGAAGTTCTTGAAGAACTTATGCAACATGACATGAAAGATCTCAGAGAATGGACTTGTCTTTCTCAAAGCGGATTGCCACGCTAGCGTGAAACCTGAAAGCAAGCTGATGAAATTCTAGGCACTGACCTGCTAAGAGCTCTGCTATTGAATTCTGCAAGGTACATTGATTTGTGTTTCATGGTAGTAGACATATGATTTTGTGTAAATCTAATACTGTAGCTGGTTTCATGTTCGTTTTTATGTATTATAGGACAGGAAATAAGAAAATACAACCAGGAAAAACCACTGAATCATTAGTACAGGATGTAATAATAGATGAAACACTTGGGCTGCATTTAGCACACACTGTGTCTTTTCTGGATGAAAAAAACCCACCACACCTGAGAGGCTCTTTTCACTTCTGCAGGAAGTGTGCTATTTACATCTAATGGCTTGTGAGTCAAAAATAGCAGTAGTCATTCGTTGTGGAAGTTTCAGCAGAGCTTCCGAATTAAAATCCTCTCTCACACACAGTGAGAGTATTAATTATTAAGTTTGGTATTATAAAGACGAAGATGTGGATGGGGCTGGTCTCGGAGGCAGTGAACCCAGGCGATGACTGAAAATTTAACGCAGAGATCAGTGTTTCAGAGGAACAGGCCAGACACCTAGAATTTTATATCAAGTAGCCTGTGTTACTGGATGAACAACTGTATTGGTTTCTGGCACAATATTCATATCGACCCATAGGATTTTAAGGATAGTTTCAGGGTTTGGGGTTTGACTGGGTTTGGGGCTTTAACATCATTCTTTTCAAACTATCACATCTCTCTGTTTTTAGTAGTAGGTAATGGTTATATTTGTGGTTAGTGATAGTTCAAACTCTATGTTTCACACTTAAGACAGAGGCACAACTAGACCTTTGTTGTGCAATATCATTGTTTCTTTTGGTTACACTTTATTTTAAGGTGTCCTTATACCGTGTAATTATACATTTAAGTACTGAGTAATATTAATTAACTACATGTACTTACTATATGGTTAGGGTTAGGATTAGGGTTTGGTTTAGGGTTACTTGCATGCAATTATGCATAACTTATTGTTAAGGGCACCTTAAAATAAAGTGTTACCATTTTTTGTGCATGTACCATGTTAGTACCTTGGCATTTTTGGAGTACAATGTATGTATACCATAGTACATGAGTTTCTGTGCTACCACAGTCCTTTTCCTGTAAAGGTAATCTGTGTCAGAAAAGTGTCTATTGATGAGGAATTTTCTGAGTAAATCTGAGTAATGATGGTTCACTAGTGCACTATGATCAGGAGGAAGGCCCATTACTACTGGAGCTCATATGTTCATTAGATACTTCACACTATGGTGGACCCATCTGTTTTCAGGACAATGCCAAACTGAGAAATGATCCTTTGAAATCCTAGACATGCAGAAAATGAGAGAGTTCTACCCACAAAACAAACAAGTGATCAGGCTGCACCTGATCACCCAGGCTTAGAAATGATTCACATTCAGATGGTTGGATTTTAGGCTGGACATTAATTGTTATGATGGAAAGATGATTGAATTTCAGATGATTGAATTTCATTATGTATGGACAGTATTGTTTCTGTGGGGAACTAAATTCACTATATTCTCTATTTCTCAGTAATATGCACATAAACATTTTTTTTCTGTTTCTAAGCAGTAATGTGAATCAGAAACAGCTGATTTAGCAAACTTGATTGGTTCATTAATTTGTCCAATGCGTTCACTGTTTAGGGTAAACACTGGAAGACAATGAAAAGGAGGTATTAAACCGTCTGAACTGAACTAATGGTGTTACTGCTCATTACATGACCCAAAATTTACATTTGTTGCCAAAAATCCCTAACCGTTTGTTTACTTTATTGATGCAGACCACTGTATGAATGGCACTTCATACCAACTGCAGTAAAGCTAATAGTTAAATGCTGTCCACAGCAGGTTGTTCTCAAACATCTCCTCTCCTGTTTTGGCAGCTGTAGTATCTTGTTTGTGAGATTCAGGTGTTCTTATAAAATGATTGAACTAATTCTGTCAGCCGTCTTCTTGCCTGAGGGACCCTTGAGGGGTAAGTCGTCCTGATTTTTCTTCTTTGATTACTCAGTTACTTCATTTTCAAGCCTTTGACAGCTCTCCACCGTTGTGAGGAATCTGGTGGGAGTTGCTTTCTCAGCACTTTTCTCATATTCCCCAGTGTACTCCTCCATTCGCTTTATTTAGCTCTTGTAAGAGCGACGGCAATACTTTACCTTATCTGGACACTATTCCCTTAGGTCAGACACTAGGAGGTCCATTGCTCTCATTGAAATAAATCTGGCCAAGTAAATAGATACAAGCAGGTGGAATTTTATTAACTACAAATTTCGGGTTGCAGCAATTACCTATAATTATTTAAAATAATTATTATAGTGTTAAATTTAGTTAGAACCTATGTTTGTTATAAATGTTACTAATATTTTTAATTTTAATACTGACTTATTTTAAAACTAACTTTAATTAAAGTGCTAATTTTGGTCACTCTGTTTTTACTCCATAAATATTTATGTTTTATTGGTGTTTTATTGATGTTTTCTTTTTGAACTCCTATCTAACTTCGTACTGTAGATAACTACTTTAATTTATGAACTGCGTTCATTTATGTTCAGGAGCTTGACAGGCTACAGTAGCTCCCACTGATAAGGATAATTATACTGCCTCCATGCATTAAAATTAGTTCATACAGCAAACATTGCATATGGATTGCTAGCTTTTAAATGCATTGCTTGTTCCCTTTTTCCACCCCATCTGGTGAGGGATGCCACCTTACGCCATCACTATCAAGAAAACGTGAGAAATGAGGTTTAACATATTCTGTGGGATTCTTTGGAAATGTTATGGATGACAGTAGGTATCAGCTGCAGCTGCGCTCCCAGACAAATTCAGGGTAGGTTCCCTTTGAGGTCCACTATGAATCAGGTTAATTTTTCCCCACTCCTCTGATGCCACAACAAGCCTCCTCAAAGGGATTGGCTCAGATAAAGTAGGTAAGGTCCATGGAGGATACATGCATCTGATAAAGATGTTGATCCCCATGCCAGGAACTGCTGCACCAGTGCTACTGCATGATCACACCACCTTATGTATGTATTCATGCAGAAAAAAAGAACAAGAACAAGGGCAGTAAATTCAGAGAAAGTGCTTGTTTGCAAATACATAACAGCTCTTTTCCAAGTGATTCTCACTGAATCCGACTCAAAAACATATCTCACTCCTGCATTCAGTATTGATCAAATATCACAGGTTTGGAAATGACAAGATAGCTTCCTGTTTCTACTAGACTAAAGCATGTTTTTGGCAATCTGACCACATCTTCAGTGTGTAAGACAGCTATGGGTGAACAGTTACACTGGGAGGATCGATTTGTGTTAGATATGATAGATGTTCACATTCTCAGCCTGTGTGAACTTTAAAATGATAACACCTGAAGCCTTCACCTGACGTGACAGGAGACTATATGAATTATTTTGATGTAGCGCAAATGTTGTAGCTGCCATATTAGATATTCATCATAAGGGTAACATTGCAAGCAAGATCTAATAATATTTGGTAACTTCATTTATACTGCCAAGTACAAGTGTTCCACATGTCCAGCAAAACAAGTTAAACAAATAAATACTTTCTTTAAAGCTAAATGTGATTCATAAATGATAAACTTTGCAACATTGATGCTGTTATTGAACTGAATTGAATCAACATTGAATGAACTTGAGTTGAATAATGTAAGGTCTGTTTTTGGTTTTGGTTCATGTTCTTGTTTTCATGTCTTTTATTTTGAAGGTTAGTTATGGTTCCTGTTTGTGTCATGCTTCCCTTGCCCTCTTGTTTCATTGCTATTGGTTCCCATGTACAATGTGTCTTGTTCTGATTGGTTCTCTTGTTCTATGTGTCTTGTTCTGATTGGTTGTTCTTGTCATGTGACCTGCTTAGTTTGCTATAAGTTTGCTAGTTATTGCATTTGTGCTTTGTCGTGTATTAATGTGGTAACCTGCTGTCGGTGAGTTTAGTCTGTTCATGCCATGCCATGCCACGTCTGTTCCATGTCAAGCCTGTTTCAAGCCAAGTCTGTTTCATGTCAAGTCAAGTCTTCGTCTGTTTGGATTATGTTTGGATTTTGGATGTCACGTTGTAAATAAACTGCACTTGGGTTCATCACTACGCTCGCCTTCAGTGGACTCGTTACAAATAATGACACTCTTGTCTTCTGTAGAGTTGTTTTACAGCTGAATTTGTTTCATATAGTTCAATCATTTTTGCAGTGTTAACACTGTCATTTTCCTGTTTGTTGCTGTGAATCTGCATTGAAACAATGTATATTGTATAAATTTCTATATAAATGAATGTGACTAAATACTATTTAACAATAAAATCAACAAAGTGAGTGGTTTGAGACATTTCAAATAATTAGATACAATCCCATTGAGAAATATGTAGCTCAGTTATTATATTATGTACTGTAATTGATATAATTTCCTAGCTTTTATATTGAGTTGGAGTTTTTCACTGAAAAAAATGAAAGTTAATCAATGCTCTGCATGTTTCTGTAGCTGCTAGAGCTGAATTAAAATATCAGGACCGATTCACATCGAAAGCACAATTAAGAGATAAACGGCAGATAATAGCAGTGAATTCACCATTGCAGAGTGGTTTAACAGGCCTCACTTCATCAGTAATGGAGGACGATTGCAAAGGACTGTTTGGCAATCTGTGTAATTGCGTTCATATTCAGCTGCCCTCCGTTGTCTTCAAGGTGGAGTCTGCGTTTGTCGGAAAGTGGCACTTGGCATTTTCTGATCGCTCTTTAGATAAATTAAGAAGCATGTGTTTTTGATATCGCTCAGCTTGTGTTTAGTTACATGACCAACTTAAACAAAGTGTTGTCATCTGTGCGGTATTTGTTTTAGATTAGTTTTGAGGCAGCAGCATGTGAGGAGAAAGAAGGATTATTTTGCTCTTAAACTCCTAAGCTCAGAGCAGAAATGGAGATCCAGGCAGATGAAGACGTTCGTCCCGCAGCATTCCTCTTTCCCCTGTTGCATTCGAGCACTTCTGAAGCACGTCTCCAGTGGTGCGCCATCATTAGCATAATAACCCCCTTCATCTGAATAAAGCAGCTACTGAATTGTGGGTAATCTTCAAAGGAGGGATCAAGCTTTGAAGGTAGCTGTGGTGGCTTCAAACACTGTCAACATGCTGATCCCTATGGGCAGACTGAGCGTGGTGATTGTTCCTTTTCTTGCAGGGGTTTCAACCTTGTGACGTCTTCTCTTGGAGAACATTTTGTCAGATCAAACCTAAATCACCTGATTTCCCATATCAATGATTCTGATCACACAGAAAACCTTATGACACTGATCCGAATTCTCAGAGGTGATGAGATTCTATTATATAGCATTACCAGAGCTGTGTCAGGTAAAACATTATCCTGTTGATATTTGATATGGTACATTAAGATTTCAGAATTTTAGGGATAGAATAATGTGATGTATGTAGATTCATTTGGTTCTCTTAGCATAAACATCCAACAGGTTTGTTATATTTTTTTTCTGCTTTTCTATTTGTATTTATTTTGACATTTTTCTCTCTACTTTTTAATCCACATCTGATAATGTCTTTATTCTGATTAGATTTTTAAACCGCATCTTTAAAATAATGACAGAGTTCTTTCAAATGATGGGAAAGATCTAGTTCTATACATTGGATTCATATATTTATTTCCTAAAACTGAATTTATTTATTCATCATTTTATTTGTTTTATTTACATTTATTTATTTTATATTATTTGTTTTTAAATGCATTATTTAATATTTTATAGTTGCGTTAAAAATATTATCGATTATACATTATAAATATTACCAATCTTATTCTGTTTTTTTTTTTTTTATGATTGTGTTCTACAATTTGAAAAGTTATTTTAAAATGAATACATGTTCTAAAAGTAAATAAGTAATGCCAATCAGGAGCCAGCTATTTGTTTTTGTAATTATTTTAGGGAAATGTGTTATATTATCTTTAATTTTTATTTTTCACTTTGAGACAACAGTGATTATGTTATATTTTGCCTTAAAAACAACACAAAATTCACATGGCAGTGCGTTTCTTGATGATTTACTGGGGACATGTGAAGCTCCGTCTCAGCAGGTGTTTATTAGGCCTCGTCTCTGACTGACAGATTAAAAGAGATCCACAAATAAATCCCCACACAATTTCCACAGCACCATGGAAAAGCTCCAAAACAATCAATTTATGCAGCATTCTGCAGTTTGTTGATTTGTAGGAAGAGGATTAAAAGGTACTTTGAGCAGCGAACACAAAGATTGTGATAAAGCCGGAAGGCACTTTTAATCAAGCCAGGCTTCCTGAAGTATACAAGAGGCATAGTCTGGAAACTTTGGAAAGTACTGCGTGCCATTTTAAGAGAAGGACTGGTACAGTGATTGCTTCTCAGTGGTGTTTGTGTCCCTCAGATGCTCTGCATATTTATGAGACCCACGCAGACTAAGAAGGCCTTTCATTATTTATTTCAGATTAAATGCTTGAATACAATCACAAGCAAGTGGATTGGTGTTTATGGGCTGTGCATGTATGTACTGCCTGGCATCTTCAGGACAGGACTTAAAGAGTCTGTAATTTAAAGGTGAAGAATGTAAGATTTTTTTATGTCATATCTTCTTAGCTAGTTTATTGTTCATTGACTACTATATTCATGAGTTTCCTCATGATCCCCCTTTTAAAAGATGGAGGAATTTGATGTAGTGTTTGGGTTTCAATTGAAACTCTTCTCAACAGGTTAGCTGAACTCAAGTTTTTGTCACACTTGTTAGGAGAGGAATAATCAAAATGTGTGAATGATTGTGAGAAGTGTAAGGGGCATTTACAAAGATTGTTTTGAAAATATGCTTTATTTTTGTAAATTTCACTAGGCGACACTAGTAGCACAGAAACCGTATACTTCACCTTTAAATTAAGATCAGATGTGGCACAGTTCTTGGTTTTTCTTAAAAGCATGCATATAGAGAACATATTCTGTAACACAACTCACTTAAGAATTGTAAATCCAATCAGAAATAAAATGAACCACTCAAGGCCAAAAGATTGTTGCTGAATGTACATATCCCAATCTTATTTGACCTTAAATCATTTTGTCCCTCTTACTGTATGTTATCCAAGGAGAAACATTTTTTATTCATAAACATCATTAAAAGGAAATGCATTTATTATTGAATTTTCATATTAGAGAAGCTCTTCTCCTCTCATCAATGAAGTAAAATGCTTCTATGAAAATATGTTAACCATTGAGAGGTTTCGTATGTTAACCACTGACTGATTTCAGATGTCACATCTAAAATGACATGGGAGCACTAGCGTAGCCAGAAATATTTAAGTGGGTGGGCCTACATAAAACTGGGTGGGCCAAGTGTGTAGCATATGAAAACTGCATGTCAAATTGCCAACAAAAAAATACAGCACCAAGGTTCATTACACAGTACTTCTAAAGCAAGCATTAACATTAGTAATTTGTTATGTTATTCATTTCAAAATTTACTAATAGGACATTTTTAAATTAAAAGTTGTATCTGTTAATATTTGCCTGAGCTAAGGTTAACAAAGATGAATAAACACGGTAACAAATGTATTGCTAATCTTAGTTAATGCATTAACTAACGTTAACAAAAGGAAGTTTATTGTAAAGCATTACCTCAGTCTGAAACAACGGGGCTTCGCAGATGATTTCATAATCAAGCATCTCTGTCAGTTCACGCACATCGAGGACCGCAGAAATGTGCGCAGCTGCAAATTATGCAGTTTGTTGAGGCGACCAGGATCTAGCACAACGTTTATGTGTTTCTTTCCACAAAGGACGCATCTGTTTAGCGGATCAAACATTGTACCTATGCTAATATGATGCTTCAAACACGCTTGGGTCAGAAGTTTCCGATCAATAAATCCAGCACCCGCAGGTGGTCTGTCGGGTTTCATTTGTAGACGGTCCGGATTTATTGCTAAGACTTTTACTTTTTAAAGAATTGATCTGATTTATGTTTGCTTCACTAGGCTATTTTCAAATTTAACTTCACAAACGCGTGCATTTTACTATTATATCCTTACGTCGTAAACATAACATTAATTGTGGGTGGGACTAACAGAAAGGACGAATCATCATTTTGACAAGCGTGAAGAGGGAAAACTAAGAAACGACCTGTAATTGACCATGAACACAAGCTTTTAATATTTTTAATAAATATGTAAAGTTACAGTGAAATAAGACATTTATTATTATCGTTTAATAAGATGAAAGTGGGTGGGCCCGGGCCCACCCAGGCCCACCCGTAGCTATGTGACTGCATGGGAGCAGCAGCTAGAAGTACTTGTGCATATTACTCAGGTTTTACAGTGTAGCTTGAATAGATTGCACAAATCTAATTCTAATCCATGCAGGCATTTGTTGGCTAAAAGATAACGATAACACTTAAAATGGATAATTTGCAATAATAGCTATAATATTACAAGAGTTGCTATGCATTAGTGATTAGATCACAAGTAGTTTCACACTTTTGATTCCTGGCATAGTGTATGTTGTGACCCCAAAAAATATTTGGACACTTAAGGTAAGATCATATCAAAGAAAAATTAAATACAATAAAATCTTACAGACCCCACATTTTGAATGGTTCTGTACAGGGCCGTACCTACCATTGAGGTCCCCGAGGTCCGGACCTCGGTATTTTTCCAATAACAGAAGTTGTAAAATTACCTTATATTAATTCTGATTTGTGCTGCAAGGATTAAAAGCCAAGATAACAGATCTTCTCATCTGAGATGCCTCAGCGGTAGGGGTGTGCGTTATATATCGTCTGCAATAATATCGTAATTGTTGTTTTAACGATGTGCGATTTTGACATTATTGAGTATTTTGCAAAACCCATCAAAACACCCCTACAGAGCGCACACTTACATTACGTGATGAAGTCCAGACTAGTGCGCATTTAGAGTGCGTTCTTTCACTGCATGATTCAATCTAATAAAATGCCTTTAGAATGATCACATATGCAAAACATGGAGGCAGAAAATGTATATATTTATACCACTTCATATAGTTAATCAATTTCACACGAAGAGTGTGTTTTTCTCCGATTCACGTGATGGTCGAAATGTTGCAATAAATAGCTACTTTTATGGAGCAGTTATTATATTGATTTTTTTACAACAGTTCTATAAATGTAAGTTAATTAAGAGACTTACGTTTTAGACACCATATTGCCTGTTTTTTTTCTCTATTTCGCCAACAAAAATCAAACACAGCCACAGCGCTGTTTTGCGTCTCTGAGCGTCGCGACATGACGGTGTTTCGTTCCTGAATGAATCAACCGTTAAAATGATTCGGTTCAATCGCAATTACTCACTTATTAACGATTTTCTGCCACCTACTGGTGGTTTTAATTCCATGTTTTGACTTTTTTCCCCGATTTTTTTTTTCATGTTTTAAATAATTTCAAATATCAGTATTCAATGTTTTATGTTTAATATATCAAAACATTATTTATGCATTTGTAATTGCAGGTTAAATGCATTCATGTCTTGCATTAAACAGTGTATAAATATATCTAAATGCCACTTCAGATGCATTCAGATGAACCAATCTCATTTGCTTGGTAACAGCCCAAATGTCTTATTCTTCTTCACTGATTAAATGTAAGAATTTGACTCAAAAGATAATGGACACTTTTAGAAAAAAAAGGCTTTATAAAGGTAAAAATGCCCATAAAATGTAAAAAAAAAAAAAAAGCAGTTTAAACTTATTGGAAAAGATTAATTTCTATCAGTGTGAATAAAATAAATAAATAATTATAATAATAATATTAATATTCATGTTTAATCATTTTAGACACGTGATTTTACCGAAGGCTATGATAATTATAACTGAGTTTATTAAATTCATAAACATAAACAAACTATATCTTCTCTATTTCCAGTTTGTAGCGTGGATCATTCATTGCAACATTTAATCTGATTCTCATGTTTAAGAATCTGTTATCTTGAAAAATAATTTATGCTACTGCCCACTGACTTGGTTTTAAACCTAAATTATTATCCAATTTATTAGCCTTAAAACATCTTAAAATGCACACATGTAAGTCAAGAAAATCTAAATTTTCTCGGGGGAGCATGCCCCCGAACCCCCCTACCAATCTCCATTTTGGGACCTCGGTATTTATAAAAACCTGTGTACGGCCCTGGTTCTGTATATGTGCAATAATAAAAAAAAAATGTTACAATATAATAGAATATTGTTCAGCATTTTTCATGGATAATGTGCATAAAATAATAAATATAAATAAAATGTAATGGCTTTATTCTAGTCCAAAATATTATTACCTAAACCAGACTACATTAAGAAAACAAACAAAAAGCCATTTTTATAAGTGTACTCAGGTAGATTATAGATCCTTGGTAACAACTGTTCAGACTCTGTATATGACAAAAATAGTCATGAGACCAGTCTGCCCTATTTTGGGCAACCGACAAACTAGCTTATCAGAAACATACTCAGTTGAATCACTTTGCATATTTGAGTTTGATGATATTGGATTGTTGTTGAAGTAGGCTGAACTAAAAACCATCACAACACAGCACAGGACATACAGTCCGGCAGGATCTTGTAGTCTCCCACTGAATAAGACAGCATATAAGATAGCAGTGCTATCCTTATTGTGTTTTGTTTCCACAGTCTGAAAGGGGAACCATCTCAAACAGGAAGTCACGAGAGCCATATCTATGCATAATTCAGCCTCACCATGTCAGCAAGTGCATAAAAGCCTCGGAAGAGCTTGAAAATTCACTTGTATTTCAGTTCACATTAATGTATAGTTTCTGGCTTGAGGAAGGTGCACAGCTAAATGCTTGTCTCATAAACAACTCTGGCTTTCACAAAGTCATCCAGGCAAGGAAGCAAGGCTTTGGTGTTTGTCAGACCATGCTGGAACAGGATGCATTGAATGCATCACGCTGATGTGACTCTCTGGAAACTGCGGCTATTTGTCATGGGTTAGCATGTACACAGGTTTTGATAACCTTTTAAGGATATGGCGTTTTTGACACTATCCGAAAGCTGGCGGACACGGGGTAGAGTGTTTTTATGTATTTTACTACATCGATGGATCAAAAGAGCAGGCTCTTTGATGCGGGTCTTTGCTACTCTATAGCTCACAAAGAAGGTAAAGGTGATTTCTCTCTAGACCCGGTCTAAGCTTCTGATTTTCGCCTCTGTGTGAGATTTGATCTATAGAAGCAAACATGTTATACAAATGTTGTTTCAGCCTGAGTACCACTAACAAGAGTTGAAAGTTCAGGGCCTAGCACTGGAGTAGCTGATACAAGTGTTAACTCTTACAAAGTGTGCTGGCTTTGAAAGAGAAGAGACATAGCTAAATGCAGCTTTTTAATGATAAAGAAACTAAACATGAACAGAAAGAAGCAAATGGAACACAGCTGACCATGAAAACAGGAAAACCAGAACTTAAAGAGGATAGAGAATATAATTAGTTATGTATAAAAAAATAGAAATCAGTGGAAATAGCCCTTTATAGCAAAACATGAAAGAGGGGGTGAGATTTGGATATAAATGAAATCAGTGTATTTGTTTGCCTTTTACTTATTTGCCACCTTATTATTTTCCTTTTTTATTGTTATTTTATTGTTGTTGTTTTTTTTACCATGTGCCACAATACACCTAAGACAATGCATCATTGTTCAGCCAAGTTCTGTGTGTGAAATAGGTCCTTCAAGGTATCTTGGAGAGATGAGGTATCCAAGTCGCAACATATAGCTACTGGGGTGCCTCAGGGCTCAGTTCTTGGACCACTTCTCTTCTCTGTCTACATGACATCACTAGGTTCTGTCATTCAGAAACATGGCTTTTCGTATCACTGCTATGCTGATGACACTCAACTCTACCTCTCATTCCATCCTGATGATCCGACGATAGCTGATCGCATCTCAGCATGTCTAACAGACATTTCTTGCTGGATGAAGGACCGTCACCTTCAGCTCAACCTAGCTAAGACAGAACTGCTTGTAGTTTCAGCAAATCCATCACTTCATCACAATTTCACCTTCCAGTTAGACTCATCAACCATAACTCCTTCAAAAACAGCCAGAAACCTTGGAGTTGTGATTGATGATAAGCTGAATTTCTCAGACCACATTGCTAAAACTGCCCGGTCCTGCAGATTTGCATTATACAATATTAGGAAGATCAGGCCCTTTCTTTCGGAACATGCAACACAACTCCTTGTTCAAGCTCTTGTTCTGTCCAGACTTGACTATTGCAATGCTCTCTTGGCAGATCTTCCAGCCAATTCCATCAAACCTCTACAATTAATCCAAAATGCCGCTGCAAGATACATTTTTAATGAGCCGAAAAGAACACAAGTCACACCTCTGTTCATCAATTTGCACTGGCTACCAATAGCTGCTCGCATAAAATTCAAGACATTAATGTTTGCCTACAAAACCACCCCTGGCTCTGCACCCCTTTACCAAAATTCAGTATTTCAGACCTATGTGCCCTCTAGAAGCTTGCGTTCTGCAAGTGAACGACACATTATTGTGCCATCCCAAAGAGGCACAAAATCACTTTCATGGACTTTTTCATTAACTGTTCCCACCTGGTGGAATGACCTGCCCAACTCAATCCGAGCAGCTGAATCCTTAGCCATCTTCAAGAAACGGCTAAAAACACATCTCTTCCATCTTTATTTGACCCTCTAACTCTATCACTGTCTGTTCTAATTCTATTTTATCTATCTGTCTTCTTTTTATTAAAAAAAAACACCCCCTTGACCCTCTATCAATTGCATATTTATTCTGTAACTGCTACTTTTTCTTTAAAAACTAACACTAGCTTTCTTTTTTCTATTCTATCTTGTTTTCTTTTTAAAAAAAAAACAAAAAAAAAACCTTGCTATGTGTACTGCGTTAGGCTAACCGAGACTTGTCATATGCTTGCATGTTGTTGCTCTTTTGTTGGTTTTGATTGCTTCTATTGTCCTCTTTTGTAAGTCACTTTGGATAAAAGCGTCTGCTAAATAACTAAATGTAAATGTAAATGAAATCCAGCCATTTCAATAGGAATCCACATGATCAGGTATTTAGCTTGAAATTTCCCCACTCAGCAAGGGCAAATTTGCAGTGTTGATCAACAGAAGTTGCTTGGTTTGAAAGTGACTTCTGTGTGAACTGTGCTTCAGACATTCCTATACTATTGACAACAGTAATGGACCATTTCTGATTGGATAAACCACATTCAGCAGCTGATATACTTCTTGATCAGTGTGCAAACTTTGTGTAGATTTATATAAATATTTATGGATTAAACAAGAAACCGCTATAAAATAAATGTGTAAATGTCTGATTTATAGTTCTTTATTGCCATTAAAATTCATTTCCCCACTTTTTTCCCCATAGAGTCTTACCGATTACAATGTAGATTGTTTATAGGCAGAAAAAAATTCCAGATCACAAATCTATTCATCCCCTGGCAGCCCAGGAGATGTGCCACTTAAAGTTGGCCTTGTTGGGTGTTCAGAACAGTCCAGGACATATTAAAGCATACAGCTGCGGGATTCAAGCCAGGATCATAACATCTGCTTAGACCCTGCCCCCAGCAAAGGTCACCAACACAAATCTGTGACTAATCTTCAAATACTTCACAACAGTATAGCCTGATCAGCTTCAAACCATACATGCTGGTAGACTAACCTTTACCCTTACTTATTTTTTTTTTTCTCCAACATCCATGGCATTTTCGTTAGAAGGGTATTTATTTTGACAAATGCCTGATGACATGTTAGTCAGTGACTTGAAGTCATGGCTAGCAAGCCAGAATGCATTTAGTGAAGCCTGACAAACCAAAACGTGACGGTACATCAGCCCTATAAATGTAAAATGAGCATTGCTTTGTTGCTGTATTTGCAGTACTTTATCAGTATGTGCATTTTTTAACTAGCATTTTATAAAAAAAAACTTAATTAATAGCATTATTTATTATGAATGTTATTAATTTAATGTTATTAAAATGTGTAGTGTGTGTGTGTGTGTAAAGTTGCTTCTGAGCTAAATCAAGGCTGCTGCACAAAGATTGAGTTACTTAAAACTAGCTTATTGTAGCCTAAATTTTATGGTTATAAAAAAGACCATATATTTTTTGTTCATTGCCATGTGTATGAGATATTTTAGGTGGCCTTTAGCCTCCACTTGTGAGAAAGCTTTTTGACCAGGATGTGGAGGCAGAAGGTCAACTTTGAGAGCTATTTGTCATATCCCAGCACTGAACCTTCCTGTTCAAATCTATCATCATTTCCTATTATTGTGCAACCTTTGTTACATTACATAAGCACCATTAAATGACTCCCTTAACTATTGGCAAGATTCTAGAAAGGCTGCATTACCTAGTATAAAAACTATTTTTTTTTCTTTACAGTGAAATCACGGGATTCAACAAATGACTGATTTTAGCCAAACACAACCATTCTGACCAACGATATAACCTTCAGTTATGGAAATTTGTGAAACTTATGCCTATGAAATCATGCATTCCATCTATGCATTAATTTTGAATGTAGTAAGTACATTACTTGTGTTGACAAATGAATATTTAAGCTTTATTTATTTTATTATTTAAAGCCACACTTCTAAGGCATAAGAAATGTTGGATTAGGATGTGTAATTAAGAGCTCATATATTTGAACTACATAATTGGGCCTATTGTTTAATTATTATCATCAATGTTCCAATGCTTAATTTGAGCCTGCATGTGCCTGGAAACAAGCAGTCGTCTGAGGTGTTAATGAATATATTGGTAAAAGTAAGCAGAGTCAGTTGCGTCTGCTCTCACTGGAGTACCTGCTAGCAGGAAGGGTGATAACAGTGTTTATGCTTTTCAGTCTAGAGCACTGGTTAGGATAAACCTTGTGGCAACACACATCTTCTTTCCTGAGAAGTGTTCATATCCCCTGCCACTTCGTATTAAAAACAGATATTTACAGCAGGATGTGATTCTTACCTGCACGTCATGTTTCTCAGGACTGATGGTGTTATGGCTTACCTGAGAAATACTGCCTTTAGTAGTTCCTGCAAACATGGTGACGTAAACAGTGTGAATTTTAATCCGCTGGGTCTGTGTTCTTTTTCCCTGCACAAAAGAGACATTTTTGTGCATTCAAAGCAAAACCTCCTTTACCTAGCTATGAAACACCACAATACATATAAATGTATGATTTAGTGCTCAAAAACATTTCTTCTTATTATCAACATTGAGATCAGTTGCTTAATATTGCTTAATATTTCTGTGAAAACCATAATACATTTTTTTTCATGATTATTTTAGGAATATAAAGTTCAGAAGAACAGCATTTATTTGAAATAGAGATCTTATAAATATCTGCCACTTTTGATCAACTTTTGATCATCCTTGCTGAATACAAGTAACAGTTTCTTTAAATAAGATTTTACTGACCCTAACATTTTGAACTGTGGTGTAGATTTTAAGTTATTAAAAATTTCATAAGGAAGAATTTGAACTTTCACTCCCTTTCCCATGTGTTACCTTCACATTACATTCCAAAGATACCATTGGGTCAAATTAGGTGGATAAATTGAACCCATTCTCCCAATCAATGCCAATGTGACCTTTTCTACAAATACAGTTCTTCCATTAAAGCTTGGTTATTTTAGTTGGTCTTTTCCCAAGTGAGTAATTACACTCATTACAGTCTGCGTTGCTCCTTTAAATGGGGATATTTACTTAAATGCCAACAGAGAAAGTGTTTTTGGTCAGATGTGAGTAGGTGATGCCCCAGAGAAAACAATCCACAGGTGTTTGTCTACTGATCCTTAGCACATGAATTCCGGGCTCCAGACTACAAAATAATACCACCACGCCATGTGATGTCTGATTCACGACAAAATGACACCTTTGAACCATATTTTTTATGAGTCAGTCAAACCCATTCAACAACCTTGGTTTGAATCCTTACTCAGTCTGCGTATCATTCAGAGCCATTACAGAGTTCACATCTGTCTCCCTCAATGAACCACCAGTCATTGTTCTTTTATGTTCTATTCAGTACGAACCATGTGATGTATGCTTTACATTTACTGACTGGTTGTTAATAGGACAGTGTGTAAATACACATATTTACAACAGAGTTTTGTTGTATACATTAGTAATGGTATTCTAAAAATTATTCAAATGTTTACAAAGAAAATAATTGATTATTGTTTAATATGTGACAGCAGTTATACAAGGTTAAATCAACATTTTTTTTTCTTTCCAGAAATATTCTTAGAAAATTCTTGAACAACTATGTTTAATGAGTGATTTTGTCATTTTTTCTGGAGTCATGCTGTCATGCTTATACTGTATGCATATATGAAGAAAGTCCAAAAAGTACAGCTTTATCACCATCAGAGCCCAACAGGTAGCATGTCTTCCAGGTCTCTTTCTGCTTTCAGACAGTGACAGTGCGTCTACCCCTAGTGTGAGCCGTCTGTATTCACTTATGTCAGGGCGAAGCTGGCTGAATTATCTGTCTTGCAAGGTGTTGATTGGATTACCGCAGTGGGGCGAGGTGCGGAAGCTGATGGGGCGAGTGTGTGGAATGAAGCCGTTTATTCCCAGCGGTGTCAGCACCCTCACGACCAACCACTCATTCCTCGGTTAATACACCCATCCCCACAGGGAAGCTTCTTCACAAGACTCCATCAGCTGAGCGCTAACCCAGCATAAAGGCTGCCACGTCCAACCACGTCCGTCACACTGTTGATAAGAGGGAATGTGGTAGCATATGGAATTGTCAGTTAAACTTGTAGTTTGGGATCCTGTAAAGGTCACTGAAGGGGTGAGTTTGGAGGGAAGAGGTGTGACCATTGGAGTTTGACCATCTCTTTCTGCTTCACTCTTCTTGTTTTCTATGTTTCCTTGGGTATGTCTTTTTAATTCCAGGGACACCAAGTATGTATATTTAGCTTGGTTTCTGAGCATATGAACGATGACGTTTCATGTAATGTTTATAATATATATCATATCATGAAATAAATTACAGCAGGTATAGCTTGCCTACAGGGACGTGAGTGAATTATTGTTTTGTTTTCATTGTTTCCCTCATAAACACATCATCACTATTGTCTCAGGTTAAAAAGGGACCCCATATCAAGCATGGACTACATTTTGCTAGCTGACTTAATGGCAGCCGACAATTTATCATATTGTGAATATCTGTTTATATTAAATATATCCTAATATGGCATGAGAGTTTATACATTATGGCCTTTCATTCATGCTGCAACAGCACTTTTTTCCACCGAAAACTGATATTTTTAAAGATGCTCACCTAAGTGGATATATTTGAAAACATTGTTTTTGCATTGGACTGTGAAAACATAAGTCATTGAAAATGATTGTAGTACTGGCATTGTTGTGCCTGTTTTTCATTTTAATAATGTTGCTAAAGATGAATGTTACCTTGTACAATCTTCATATTATATTCCTACAAAGATACATAATATTTACTTACAGTTGCTGTCCTTCGGCAAAAAAATTATGGCAGTTTTACACCATACATGTCACGATGATTTTGAATGTGACCCGGATGCATCAGTAATTGGTGGGACTTTTGATAATAAAATGATTGTGGTTGAAGAATAGTGTGAGAACTTTATGACGTCTGTTCTCTCTGTGTCACTTATGTGTTATGATGTTTTACACATAATGTATCAAAGTGATTTCAGTGTGGAAATTTAAGATAGTACATATGGAGAACATTTTGAAACAAAAACACTGTTTTCGAAATCTGACACCATTCCAGATTAAGCAGAACAAGAAAATTACACAGCTGCAAACTGTAAATTGGATTATATGTTCTGACCCATGTGGAAAATTTCAATCCAAATTGAAAATCATTATGCTGAAATATATATAGAACATAACAGATTAAGAACTGTTAGATAACACACACTTTAGATGAATATGATATATAATAAGACATGTTCAATCATTTATCACCAGAGAATGCTTGCGTGAGCACCATCCATGCATCATTCGAAATCAATGGACCTTTGAGTGCCTTTGATGTCTTGAAGCCATATCTTTGTGATTAAGGCATCAAATGGCAGTGTGTAATTGGCTGCTCCTAAAGACGTTACAATGTATATCATCTGCGTATGACAGCCACTGCGAATCTAGCTGAGATGATGTTTAAATCATGATTTGGAGATCAATGATGAAGTGGAGGATAAAATAATTCAGAGCTCAGCTCAACTGCCATTCCGTTTCATTTGCTTTTGATCTTGAAGCAGGTCCCTGTTTTATTTTGTACAGTTTTAAAAGAGAACAAGAACATTTAGTATGAGACAGAGTTCACATTAGTCTGGTACTTGGCAAGCGGTAGAGCCTTTCGTCACTATGGTTCCAGATTTTCTCCAAGACAGCCAATCTGAGCTGGTGACACAGCTATTTTTACCTTTTATTTTATTCTTACATTGTCAATTGTATTTTCTTCCATACATGAATATCTAAAAAATTGTTATACTGTATATTGAAAAGCCAATCATTCTAGCCCCAAATCCATTTGCTGAGAAATGAATAATCCCAGACAAAGTAATAAATAGTTGGGTCAATCGGATTTTTAAAATGATTTTTAAAAGAAGTCTCTTATGCTCGTCAAGGCTGGATTCATGTTATCAAAACTATATTAAAAACAGCAATATTGTGAAACAGTATTTACCATTACTCGAGTTTTCAGTCTCACATGATCCTTCAGAAATCATGTTAATATGCTGATTTGGTCAAGAGATATTTTTTACTATTACAAAAGTTGAAAACTCTTGTGATATGTATTTTTTTTTTTTTTGGAATCCATGATACATATTTTTTCAGGATTCTTTGATGAAAAGAAAATTAAAAATAGCAGCATTTATTTATATATATATATATATATATATATATATATACACACACACACACACACACACACACACACTGTATTTATATATATATAGTGGGGCCTGATCTAGTGTAATTCCTATAAGGTTGCAATTTCTCCAAAACTAGCGTAGTGACAAAATATGAAAAAAGTACAATTAAAAAAAAAGTTTTGTAAAGTTTTATGCTGTTTTGTACAATATATCTCTCCACTGTATGCGTGACAGGTAGGCCAGCATTAACGTATCTTCAAGCGTCCTCATTTGACTGACCTTCACAGAACAGGTCATCCATCAAGCAAAGCTTCTTGTCTCCAGACAGCTGTTTCTCTGATCCTCACTCTGATCTTGAAGAAAGATCAAAGTCCCTGTAGCACAGTTTGAAACAAACTTTATTTCCTTTCACCGTCTCCTTTGCCGAGTACGAGACATTAACTTTTACTGTAATGTGCTCACTGTCAATGCTCTGGAGATTTATACTCAGTTTCATAAAAGCTTTATCTCATGTATATTCTCTACTTCTGTATAAAAACAAAGACTACCATAAGACTAATTTGCCTTCTTTCAGTGTTTTAATATACAGTAGTAACTTTTCCCGAGCATCCTGGTCATCACTATGTTTTCTTATCCGGTGATATCTTAGAGTAATAGACCACTGAGAGTGTAAACAGTCCGTGGAGAGATCTGCACAGTGTTGAACGTATAAACATCTAGACTGAAAACACCACAGGAGAGTTACAGGAGTCCACACCCCAAACATGTGATTGGAAGTCCATTAGAGCCTCAAGGTAGATGAATCAATCATATGCCGGATGACCTCACTCAAAACCTCACAGCTAAAAGCATGGACACGTGGACCACAGTGAGCATACAGTAAATGGCGCTGAATATATTGGCAGTGGTGTTAACAGTGAAAACAATTAGAGTGTACTCTGCAGATCTCTGTCTGGTAAATAGGTACACACAGTATCAGCACAGAAACAACTGATTATAGTTAACATGGTCACCATTTATTTCATGAAATGTGCATGTAATTGTATTTGTAACATACTCACCTAAGAAAGTACTGATATATAAGATAAATAAATGAGTTAAAGGTAGGTTTACGGGTAGGTTCAGGGTTAGTACCTGCTGTAGTTATTACCCAGTTATTGTAATTACTGTAATACGTACATAGTATGGAACAGTACTGTACAATAAATATACTTACTGTGCACAGTAGTTTTCAACTTGAACTCAGACATGAGGACAAACCCCATGTATATGTTGAACAGTGAAATGTTCACTTAACGAAACTAAGGAAAAGTTTTCCACCCAGTTAAATGAAGCCATACTAACACTTTTTGTTGCTGTTGTCAATTTGTTCTAGTCTTGTTGTTCATACTTAAATTCATGTAGTTATGCCAACTGGATGCGGTTAAAGAAATTATATACTGCATGTATTCAAAACTTTTGGATCGGTAAGATTTTTTTAATGTTTATTGCAAAAGAAGTCTCTTATGCTCACCAAGACTGCATTTTTCATCAAAAATACAGTAAAAACAGTAGTATTGTGAAATATTATTAGAATTTAAAATAAGTGTTTTCTAGTTTAATATATTTTTAAATTATTTATTCCTGCGATGGAAAAGCTGAATTTTCAGCAACCATTACTCCAGTCTTCAGAAATCATTCTAACAGGCTGATTTGCTGTTCAAGAAACATTTTTTATTATTATTATTCATATTAATATGTTTGTGGAAATCATAAGTTTAAAAGAGGAGCATTAAATAGAATCTGTTTTCTAACCTTACAAATATATTTACTGTCAATATTGATCAATTTAAGGGGTCATCAGATGCCCATTTTCCACAAGTTGATATGATTCTTTAGGGTCTTAATGAAAAGTCTATACTTTGGTTAAAATTTCTCAGTGGTAGTGTAAAACAGCACCCTTTTTACCCTGTCAAAATCAGCTCTGTTTTCAGCAAGCCGTTTTAGTCCATGTTTCTTTAAAAGCTAATGAGCTCTGCTCACCCCACCCCTCTCTTTCGTGGGGTGACAAGCCATTCTCATGAGACTGTTAACTTTAGCCACGGAACTTGCTAACTAGCACGTTATTAGGAAAGGCGATTTGCAAAGATTCATAAAAGAACCTTATGTACTCACTTCTTCTGTAGGTGAGGCTGGATCACGAATGATTTGTGTCAACATAGATGCATTTAGGAAGATTGGGGGCACATTCCCTTCAAAAACAAAGGTAATCTACTGCGTCTTCAGTGGCGCAGAGGTCGGGAGTAAATGACAACTGCTATGTTCGTTATTACATCCATTAACAAAACAGTTCTATCGCTTAGGAGCCATTCTTGTCTACATCTGCTCCAGCGTCAAAACAATCTAGTGGACTGTTCACAGCTCACTCAGGGCGGGTCTAAGGTAAAACGCTAGTGTCAGTCAACAAAATCGTGGGAGGGGCCTGGGTCTGTGTGACATCACACAGCCAAGAAGCTGAGAATGGCTTGATATGAGAAAGGGGAAATGAGTTTAAAAAAAAAAAAAAAACACTGGGTGGATTTTTATCATAATAGGAGTGGTTGTGTACACACACTGCCAACACACATTTCAATTTAAACAACTTGTAAAAGCAAGTGTAGTGTCCAATGACCCCTTTAAGGCATTCTTGCTAAATAAAAGTATTAAATTCTTTCTAAAAGAAGAACAACTTTTGAACAGAAGTATGTATATAGAGTATGTACTGTATGTAGTTATTTATGGTAAATAAATTATGTAAATGGATGATGTTAAGTTAAAAAAATAATGTTTGAGCCTACATGTTTGTGCCTGTCTGGATCTGGACTTCTGTTCATTCAGTAGTGACAAAATGTTCAAGAATTGCATGTAGTCAATTAACTAAATTCTCCATGTTTCAGGATATACTGTATGTGCGCTGACAAAAAATTACAATTTAGATTAGTTCATTAGTTCTGAAACTCTTTCACTTTTTTCCAAAAGCAAATCTTACAGGTGTATTAGAGGCTGAGGCCCTGGCATCTTCCCTGGCTGAAATCCTGAAATCACCCCTACCTTAGAGTGCAGTTTGTGTAGTATAATCTGATATTATTCTCTACATTTCATACATCTCCCTTAATTGCCTCCAGCAGTAAGTATATGATGAGGCAGCTATTTTGTTCAGTAATTGCACCCCCAAAAAAATTTCTCAGCAACATCAACTTGGCAAGTGTGCAGTAGTCCAACCTTGAGACTCATTGTGTATTTGAATGAAACCATGTACAAATCACTGTAATATCTACACACATTTTATTCTGAAACCTTTTAAGGCATGAATAAAACATGGCTCTAAGTACTGAAAAGTACAGCTTTGCTGTAGATGTGTCTCTCAGCTCTGAGAGAAATGCACAGTAATGTATAATCTCTGTCTGGAAGATTCCCTGCAAACCTGCAAGAGAGCAAGCTGCTCTGATGATGTGTAAGTACAGTATACAGAAGTGTCAGAGGAGTTGGTGTCATTGCTTCATTTAGCTTAGCGACAAGTTTTACATGATGCAAACAAAGCAACAGTATTATATTATTTAGCAACTCTAACTTGCTTTTCTGCTGGGAAAATAAAAAATTAAAATTCTTAGATCATATCCACCTAGTCAGTATCTTTATTAATAAAGGTGATCTCTCATGCCAGACATGCTTGACATCACATCACTATAAATAATCACTTTTAGCTCTCCATTAGCCCCAACAAAACCTTTGTCACATGTGAGCCCAAAGAAAGGCCTCTAATGGCCCTCTAATGCTTTTATTGGATTACTGTTGCATCTCCTGTTACCCCAAAAGCAGTTTAAACATTCAGAACAAAACGGTGCTGTGAATGACAGGTGACTGCACCTTGCTGGAGTGGTTTGCCTGTTATTAGAATGTTTTGTTTTTTTTCTGCTGATGCTTTGAAGTGCTAATTGGATTTATCTAAGCAGACCAAAAGTGTTTTGCAGATGAAACACAGATAAGTGGATTTTAAAGCCTTAATATTATATATATATATATATATATATATATTTTTTGTTTTTTTTTTCAGCACAGACACTAAAGTTCAACGCGTCTGAAATTTGATTAATTTTCAAATTGTTATTAGTATAGTATTTTAATAATTTTCTCTCTACAATGTCGTGTTTTGGTAGTTTTTCACTCTATTGGACGGTGGAAAAGATTGAATAGAATGCATAAAAAACACATGATGTTGCTGTTGATGATGATAACATTATTTATTGATTGATTGATTGATTGATTTCCATATCCCGAAGAAATGAATTACATTTCTCAGAGTAATACTTACATTTCTCAATCACCAAGCTAATTGCTTAGATAAATTTATCCATATTTATATCTAAAAAAAACAAGTTCAACACATCCAAAAGTGGATTTATTCAAAAAAAAAATTTCTTTGCATTCTGGAAGTGTTTTAGTTTATTGGGTATATAAAAGACTAAACTAAACTAAACTAAACTAAACTGAAATCAAATTAAAAAAAAAAGTTTTTAAAAAAAAAATTATTATTCTTTTATTTAAAAAAAGGCATATTGCATTACATTCTCAGACACTTTGGTTATTTATGACAGATGCTTAGGTGATTTTATCCATATTCTTATTCGAATATTCAGTGTGACAGATCTAAAAGCTGTAGTAGTGTTGCAAAAGTATCGTAATAATTTTGTTTCTATTGCATATTCAGACAATTTCAGTCTCAGTTTCTATGCTTCCTTTCCCAAAACCTGCAATTTAACACGAGCATGTCGTTAGAGCCTTTTCAAATATAAATCTGGCTCATAAATCCATGGGATGTATATGTTTCTCATAATGAAAGTAAATGGTCTTATATCTTTATGAGTATTGTGGCCAAGTAGTTCTGATTAGGTGCTTTTCATTGATTGAGTGCTACTGGGAGTTTGTGATGGAAACCTTTGCCAGTCAGTCATTCCCACATGAAGCTTAAAGAGGCACATCTTAAACCACTCTTGTTGCGGAAGCAATTACCGCACCGATGATGCAGATGGTACAACCAATAAAGTGCTTAAAAGAACGATTTTTCCATTAGCTGAGCACTTTGGTTTGTGTTAGAACCTCTGAAGACCCAAAGGAGTAGCTAAGAAGGTGCGTGATATTTGAAGATGTGTGTATTAAGGTGTGTGATATTTGACTCTATGTGTGTGTGTGTGTACATATTGATGTGTGTGGTATGTGATATTTGATGGTGTGTATATGGTCTGTGATATTTCACTTTGTTTGTTTGCTTGTTTGTGTATACTGTGGTGTGTAAATGGTATGTCATATGATTGGGTGTTGTTGAGTTCTGTGCAACACATCCATGTGGCAAATTTTATACTTTCAATTTTTTGTAAATCGGTTGCAAAATTTGATAAATTTCTTAACCTTATTCGTCAATGCAAAATAAGCTTTTGCTACACCAGTCAATAGTTTGGGAAACAGAACATTTATTGGCAATGAAACTATATTTTGCATCATTTATATGAGAAATAGGTTGTAACTTATATCCCTTTCCTTGGAGCAATATAATTATTTTAGTTTCTTATACCAAATGGAGTTCTGGAGGAAAATAAATAAATAAAAAAGGAAAAGTTATGGAAAAATTTACATGAATGCCGATAAATAACCTTTATTTTAAGAGTGTAGATAAACTGTACATGGATGTAAGCACAAACTCTTCCTACTATTAGAAACTCACTTTCATAAAGCACTCTTAAAAATAAAGGTGCTTCACGATGCCATAGAAGAACCTTTTTGTCTAAATGGTTCCATGAAGAACCTTTAACATCTGAAGAACCTTTCTGTTTCACAAAAGGTTCTTTGTGGGGAAAGAAGGTTCTTCAGATTATAAAAAGGTAAGAAAGACTGAATGGTTCTTTGCGGAACCAAAAATGGTTCTTCTATGGCATCGCTGTGAAGAATCTTTTAAGCACCTTTATTTTTAAGACTGTACTTGTATTGATTTGGTTCACCTACATCACTTTTGTCAGATTGTGAAAGATTTAGACTATTGTTCTTGTAATTTAAACCATACATTATGCAGTTCCTAAAACAATTAGGCCATTTTTTCCTTTGGAATGTTTTCATTTTGGACCCTGGGCATAAATACCACAAAAGCGTTGTCATACAGACATTTGAATGCACATAATAGCAGAAATGGATTGCTTGTATCATTACAAAATATAAGCGGCTCACCTCTAATTTGCTAAATGCAGCTGTAAGGCCTGAAGATATTGAGATATTAACATTAGAACATCATGATTTTCTGTAAAGCTGACACAATGAAACAATGAAGAAACAAAGTGTATTGTAAAACATGTTATAAAACTAATTTTGACTCGACATAGGTGGCATAAATGTACTGTAACAGCAGGAAATGATGTATCATGAAATGTCAGGTTTAGCCACTAGGGGAGCACTACCCCGCAGCTACAAACTCCTCACTAACTCTGTGAGAGTGTTTGTGTGTATGCCTGTGTGAGTGTGTAAATATGTATTTGCATTTCTAATGCCTCTTGGCAAACACTCACAACCTGCAATATGGGTTCTGTTGTCTGATATTAGAATTGTTTGACTTGATGACACAAGCCCTTCATTTTGTCATCATGAATATCATCAACCAAATCATCAAAATGTCCTCTATTAGACACTCTGTTAGATTCTCCTGAGCAGTTCACACTTACAAAGGACTCTTTCCCTTACTAATCAGCAGCGGTGTCATTGGGTCTTGCCTGTTAGTAACTTATAGAAGCAATTTAGAGAAGCAGGTTATACCGGTTAGGTCGAGAGGGGCTTTTGTGGAAAGCTGAGCTTTGTATCGTACTAGAGGCCATTATTGAGACCGTAACTCTGCCATTATGGCTGTTAAGGGTGAATTATAGCAGCAGAGGAACGCTAAAAGCTTACAGTCATGTTGTTGTTTTGGGGTCAGTGGACATAGACTCTGAAAATAAAGAGAGTTGACCTTATTGTTTATTAGCTTGTTTCTGCCTGTGGCTGTAGCGCAAATGTTAATATTTGTGCTAATAGCAGCAACGGAGCAGTGAGCAGCCTGGAGAGTGCTTATGCAACCTTGATCAGAATGAATGAATCATGAAGTAAAATGTATAAAATAAGCACTTATAATAAGAGAAACTCATTTACAGAAATAATTTTCATAGCAATGCATTCATGATCCAGCTGTACCAAAGGCTCTTGCAAAGAGAAGTCATCCATGTTTTCCATATGAAGCCTGAGGACTAATAATTTTAAGTGTTTCTTTTTGATTGCTTGCTTAACACATCTGAAGAGTTAATCAGCTTGTGGTAGGATATAGAAACAAGAAAACTACATGTGTTTAGATGAAATAGAGATAACTAGATCATTTTAATGATTATATTGTTGTGGTATTATTATTAATAATAATTCAAATATTTAGTTATTACATAATTAGGCATTATGCATATTGTTGTTTTTGGCTTTTTTAAATAATTAATATTTAATAAATAAAAAAACAACAAAACTGTCTGTCTGTCTGTCTGTTATTATTATTATTGACTAATCTTTGTGAACAAAGTTAATATTATTCATTATATTATAGTATATTATTATTTATGTTGTTTTATTATTAACAGTTAATAATGAATATTTTATTTAATTATCATATAAATAAACATCAAAACAAGGTATTATTATTATTATTATTAATAATAATAATAATAATATTAATAATAATAATAATAGTGGAAAAACTGTTAACATTTCAAACAGTTTTTCTTTAAAGCAATATGCATAGGTTTATAATACTGATACATTCACTGGTTCAGGCACTGTTTATTCTGTAGTTTTTGCCAGTTAATGGATGCTGTTATCTATAGCGGCTTATAGCTCCCAGAGCAAGGTGGGCTCAAAAGCCATATTCAAGGTTGATAGGCTTATTTCTGCTGGTCTCCAGTGCATAGTGAGCTCCTAGGACCTGTAACCTTTGCTTTGCCAGCACAGATATTTAATCACTACACACAATGTTTGACTCTTCTCAAACTCTGTCCATGTTAAACCGTAGATACAAAGTTAAAAATATTCAAACGCTTCGTAAGGCTAAAATTGGGCCAGCACACAAGGTTCACAGTCGCCCATTAATTACCTTCTCTGAAGTGCAACAGACCTTCAGTGAATATTAAACCTCCACAGACCACTTGGCCACTGTTTTTCTTCAAACATGGCTGGGGGCATAAAATAAATAGCAGATCTGACTCTTGTGATTAATATATCAGTTTCGTCCTATCCATCTCTGGATATGAGTTTTCCTTTAGATTGTGGGGGTGATTAATATCAGCTCCCAGTGCTCAGATCTCCCTTTGTATTTCATTTAATCAAAATGGAAGGAGGGGATTAGAGAGAAAGAGAGAGAGATGGGAACGGGAGCAGCGAGAATAATGCCATTTCTGGAGAGGCCTTATTTAATTTACTGCAGGTCGATGGAGGTTCTCCAATTGCCTCTTCTGGATTAATAAGTAACCCACACGAGCTGTCCATCAGTGCCCATCTCCCATTAGACCTCTGAAATGGGCCCCAAATTGCCTGCTTGGGACGGACCTGATGGAAAGTGCACTCTCTTGCCGCCTGCTTTCCATCGCTCGCTCTTTCTCCCTTTCGATGAGACGTACACATTCTCTATTACAGTCAAAAAGATTGAATGGAGATAGAAGGAATAAAACCATGCCATCTTATCAGTCTGCAGAATGAACTACATGGAACAGATTCAATATTGAAGATGTGGGCCGCTGTGTGATTTAAGCGAAATGAAGCAGATTATTCAAAGCCTTCAACTCGCATTTGGCTTGTTAGCACAGACAAACTCAGTAACAAGCTCTGATTGAAGCGTTTCATGATAAGCATAAACAAATCAGGTGGCTTTATTCTCTTCGAGTCCTTTTATGTCAGTAAACAGATTAGCATTAATTCTGTTGCAGGTCAAGGATGTAATATATATGCTGTTCTTCAGAAGTAAGCCAGTTTTTTGTATTCCAACCCATGAGCCTGAGAAAAAGTCCACAAGCAATGTATTTATGTTTTGTAAACCCATCACCAACCTATGAATGTTATCACCGATTTTAATGCCCATGAAATCCCTCAGGTACATGAGGGCCCTGTATATTTCCATCCCTAACAGTGATATCATGGCACCTGCTGCGGCATCAACATCCTACAGTGTTCAAGAGTCATTAACTAATAAGGCAACAATGGCAGGTCTGGAGGACACATGTTATTACTAATGCAGCCTGGGTTTAATTACCATCATTCACTGTCTTTGTCTCTCGCTCTCTTCTTCTCTCACACACACTCACTTACTCACTGTATTGCACACTTTCTCTCTGTCTCTTATACAAAAACACAAATTAGGCCCAAGCAGTAATTTTACAGCTGAAACTGATAAGATAAAACACAAATGAAAGGGGCTTTCTGAGCTAGTTTATCTGTTTAGGATCAGAATCAATGCACATTACCTAGCCATTGTGTATATAGTGTTCAGAAGTTTGGGGCCAGTAAGATTTATTCAGCAAGGATGCATTAAATTCTCACCAAATCAAAAGGGACAATAAAAACCTGTACAGTATAATGTTTCAAAATTTATTTTGTTCTTTGTTCTTTTTAACTTTCTATTCATCAGAGAATTTTGAAAAAAAAAAAAAAAAATTATTCACAGTTTCCACAAAAATACTAAGCATTAAGCATTGATAATAAAACATGCTTTGAGCACCAAATCAGCATATTAGAATGATTTCTGAAGGATCGTGTGACACTGAAGACTGGAGTAATGCCTGCTGAAAATTCAGCTTTGCATCACAGGAATAAATTACATCTTAAAATATATTCAAATAGAAAGCGGTTATTTAAAATGGCAATAATATTTCACAATGTTACTGTTTTTACTGTGTTTTTAGGTAAATTCAGCCTTGGTGAGCATAAGAGATATTGTCTGTGTATTTCTATAAGGGCATGAGCACTTAAGCTTAATCATTTCTAAAATCTGCATTAAGTTCATCCTAAACTAATATGGGTTGACACTGATGTAGCCATTTGGATCATATTTTAAAAACAACGCCAATGACAATTTATCATAAAGTGTCGTTTACGCTGTGGCACACTTAATTGGGGGTTTTATTAATGTGCTGCTCTATGACTGGAACAGTCTGCAGTGATAAACTGATTTATTAGACCTCAGTGATGTTAAAGCAGTTTTACCAGACAATATATACGAAGGTCTTAAAAAAGGTTGTGTTTGTCTGTATTTAATCAAAAAGAAAGTCATCTTAACATTAAGAAGATGTAGTCTTTGTTGTGTTGTTCCGATGCATTAAATTTAACCAGTTTTAAAATATCTAATTTAGAAGATTAATCAACAGTAAAAATATTTTTGGGATATTGACTATAGTGGAAAAGCTATAGGTCTAGTGGTTAAAAAGATTGTTAACACAAATATCACTGGTTTGATCTCAGGGGGTGACTTATAAAAAGTTGTTTTAACACCTTTTACTTCTTCAACAGTGTTTATGCCCTTGAGAAAGGCACTTAGGCTACAATTACTTGTTAATGCAATACTGTACTGTAGGATACTGTAAAACATTCTGTTGACTATATTAGATTCAGAAAACATAATTCAGTTATGACTTTTTCAGTTGGTTGTGTTAGCTTCTTGAAGTGTCTGTTAAAATGTCTTTTTAACACAGATAACTAATTTCAAAATTCGAATGATAATATGTGCAGTAGTATGGGCCAAATGTGTTTTATTGACCCGTTTAATTACATGATACTAAATACAATATTTAAGGATGGAATGCACATATGCTTTAAGGCAAGATGTCACAGGTGAGTATGCTAAAAATGTTAACTAATAGATGTCACCATACTTCCCCAGTTTATCAATCTCAGTACATTAAAGGGGTCATCGGATGGATGCAAAATTCACTTTCCATGTTGTTTGAACATAAATGTGTGTTGGAAATGTGTGTACACATCCACCCTATAATGATAAAAATCCACCCAGTTTTTTTTTTTTTTTTTAAATCCCTATTTTAAAATCCTCTTTCTCAAATCAGGCTGTTCTGAGATTCCTGTCAGAATGACATAGTTCTGCAGAGGCCCCTCCCACGTTGATTGACAAGGCCATCTTACCTTAGACCCGCCCTGAGTGAGTTGTGAGCTGTCCGTCAATGTGTCGACTCCGGTGCAGGGGAAGACAAGAATGTCTCCGATTAAGCGATTGAGGTGTTTTGTTGTTGGATGTAATAATGAACATAGCAGTCGTCATTTACTCCCGACATCTGAGCCGCTGAAGATGCAGAGGATTAACGTTACTTTCGTTTTTGAAGCGAATGCGCCCCCGATCTACCTAAATGCGTTTAAGTTCACGCGAATCATTCGTGATCCAGCCTCACCTACAGAAGTGAATATATGGGTTTTTTATGAATCTTTGCAAATTGCCTTTCCTAATAATGTGCTAGTTAGCAAGGTTCGCGGCTAAATGCAGCTAAAGTTAACAGTCTGCTCGCCACCCCACAGAAGAGAAAGGTGGGGTCAGCAGTGCTCATTAGCATTTAAAGCAACATGCAATTAAATGGCTTGCTATGAACAAAGCTGATTTTGACAGGGTAAAAAGCGGTAAATGGTAGCGGTGGTTTTTTACACTACCATTGAAAAATTTTAACCAAAGTATGTTATAGACTTTTCATTAAGACCAGGGCTCACCACGTTCGGTCCTGGAGGGCCGGTGTCCTGCAGAGTTTAGCTCCAACTTGCCTCAACACACTTGCCTTGAAGTTTCAAGTATACCAAGCAAGACCGTGAGCTGGTTCAGGTGTGTTTGATTAGGGTTGGAGATAAACTCTGCAGGACACCGGCCCTCCAGGAACAAGTTTGGTGACCCCTGATTAAGACCCTAAAGAATCATATCAACTTGTGGAAAATGGGCATCCGATGACCCCTTTAAGATAAGTACATCAGAAAATACTGTCAACAGCCAGAAAAGAAAAAAAAATCACAATCTTAGAAAAAAAATTGTTATATAAATCAGTTGAATGATATATGAACAACAAACTCTATAAAATAAATAAATAAAAAAACTCTTCAGTATATAGATAGAAATAAAACTGGAAACTTGGTGTAAGTGCTGCTGAAGTGGAGATTTCTGGCCTTAAGAGATATGTATTGCACTTGAAATCTACAGTGTGATAAAATAAGCACTTACATTTGTATTTTGGATGCTTTCTTTCCACAAGTCTGATAGAAGACATATTATGGAAGCAAAATATCCCCAAATCTCAAAATTGATCAGTGCTTGAAAACAGTGGTTATTGTCTTGCCTTAATGCATTTAATACACAGAAAGACAAAAGCCAGTTGCATTTCATGAATAGTAAAGTCTGCACTTCTTTTGAAAATAGGTTTTATGCATGAAATGGTATTGAAGCTGACTTTAAATTTCTGTTGATGCAGTGCAACTGGCTTATGCCTTTTTGTGTATGAAATGCATTAAAATGTAAAATCATCTTGTCATGAAATACTGCATGAAAATATCCATAAAATAGAGACACTCAAACTTTTGGACCCAGCTATATTTTGGGAACTTTTTATGCCTCTATGTGACCTCTATGTATTTTTATGAATTTGAATTTATAATTAAAATGTTGAATGGTCTGGACTGGACTAAATGAATCACTGGACCGAATCCCTTTTTATGATATTATTGTTGTCCTACAATAACTCTAAATGATTTATTTGTCACATACGCAAATTTTGGTGCTCATTCCTTCATAAGCTTCGGCAGTGATTCATAGTTTCTGAGAGGACTCACTGAACCATGGCTGGAGCAAAAAGAAGTCATTGTCTTTTAGCCTGATAGGTCTCTGCTTTTTAATCATCTCACTGAGTGAGTCTGGAAACTAAGCCAGTTGAGGTCATTATAGCCACAGGAGAAAGAAGCTCCTCCTTTAATGGTTTGGTCATCATTTATCACTGTCCATCATTAAAACCGAGGATGAAGTGATGTCTGTAGAGCTCAACCTCAATCTAAGAGGTAATGATAAAGTGAGATGCAAGGAAAGTGACTGCAAAGGTCAATGAGGAGAGGAAAAGAGTAAATAGAGAAAACTGGCAAAGAATTGAAATGAATAAATCACAAGCAGAGTTGAATATTTTTGTTTTGCCCTTCGCATTCAACCATCTCCCCATCCTATGCTAAATGATCATTAAAAATAAAGCATGACATCTCAGAGGCATAGATACATTTAGAATGTTTTAAACCTTACAGCATCTTCCACAGATTTTAAATGTTCGGTTAACACTGCGATATTGCTTCAGATGAAGACACCTGATGAAATGGCAGTGGCGGAGGAGGCTCTGCGGGAAAACAAAAGATTTATCCATGAGAAATCAAGATGGCAGCTGATACGGATCCTAGTGTTTGCTTAATGAGGAGAAAACCATGAGGGAAAGAGAGAGAGTCAGTCGGTTGCAGGAGAGCTGAATTGGAAATTAGAGGAGACAATACTCAGCAGACAACCTAAATGTCAGAGAGTGAAGAAAAACAGCATCTTGTGTACGTGCATACAGGGATATAAATTATTCATTTCAAAATATTCCTGTTAATTTTCCAGTGTTTAATGGCACTTCTGTGTCAGTGGTCATCAATGTCTTTCTGCAGCTTTTTCTCTGTTCTAAAGTTTAGACTTTGAAAGTAGCACAATAGCCCTTCTGACACGCTTGTATTACTTCCACTTCTGAAAACGGTTTTATAATACACAATAAGAGCAGTGTAAGTGGACACATCTGTGTAACGTTATTGTTTGAAGGTCTTTGTTAATCCATTCGCCACCGTTCCCTGCCAGTTGTCACTATTCCAGATTGTGCCCTGAAAACGTAAGTCACATCAATAGAATATAAATGAGTTAGGGTGAGGCCTTAGAGGTTGTTGAAAAAGCTCTTAAAACACCCTTTGCCAGGATCTTTTTATGTGCTACTGCTTCATCAAAGCAGCCTCGAGACTCTTGGGAAGATTACGAGGAGTGTGTCATATCAGACTGCCTGAGCTGTCCATAGTGGAGATGCCAGAAAACCCTGTAGCTTTACATTAACCTCACGTCACATTCATTCACAATATGATGTGTTACACTGCAGTGGTTACTCTCTCAGATTTGGCTTAGATCAAAGTTCATACATCTATCCAACTGGCTGGATTTATGGTTTACCACATGGACCTTCTGGCCTGCTCCTCTAAAGCTATAGGTGAAGAGAACTTTAACTCCACTAATGTAAAGGAGGTTTACTCCAGCGTTTTCTCGGATTGGGGATTTCAGGGGCATCCATCTCAAATAGCTCAAATAGCTCAAATAGCCTTGGACCAAACCAGTCAGCTAAAATCATAACATGAATCAATTGAAATCAACATTTATTTGAAATTACAAGATATGCAAAGAATCAGAAAAAAAGAAAACATTTAAAAATGTAGTTCATTTAAATGCTAACTGAACACCAGAGCCATATATTTAACAATTTTTTAAGCAATATCACACTAGCAAGAGTTGTTGTGGTTTTTTCCTCTATAAGCGTAATGAGAGTGTGATGCTGCTTTAAAGGCCTACAACAGTTCAATAAACAAAAAGTTAACATTTCCAGTTTTTGTATCAAATTTTTACTCCACCAAAGAAAATAATTCCAAATGAATTCAAAGAATCAGTCGATAAGCGTCTCTGGGCAGCACATGGGTGTTTCATCCCTAAACAAATCATTGTGCTTGAACAAATCAGTTTAGTGACTGATTCAACGATTCACTCATAAAGTATTTTAGATTAGTTATCTTAAATACGATTTAGGAGCATGAATTGGGGTGTAGGAGTCTTGTTTTATTTCTGAATAATTTGGACATTTTGCATCTCTCCTTTGTCTGACACACCCATTTCAGGTCTTGGAGTCTCTACCAAAGAGCTGATGATCTGAATCAGATGCGTTTGATTAAGGAGACATGGAAAAGAAGCAGTGTTGGGGGGCTCCAGGAATGTGGTTGGGAACCCCTGGTTTAGAGAATGTTACAGTGATATCTCATAAAGACAGTTATTGTACTTATTGCATTCTTAAATGAACAGGATTTTCGGAATGCATTTCTGAACAAATAAAATAAAAAGCTGTAATGAGAATGCAGGACTGCAGAGTTGACTGACAGTGTGGGGATTTGCAATGCTTTTTGCTAGAACTGAGTCTGTGCTGCAGTGTGGGGCTATGAAACGGGTCTTTGGTTCAAAAAAGATCAAAAATAAAAAGTTTCAGAAATTCTGGTTTATACCAGGCTACAAAATGTAAGGTTTAGTTGCTGGCATGACTCAGTACATATGCAGTATGCATAGTATAGCAGTAGCTCTTAACAAATTTTACATCTTAATTATGAAGTATACACACCCCAGGCACTTTCTATTGTCAAAAGACAAAGAACCATAGTTTTAAATCTGTACTTACTTACATAATACTCTGAACAAGTGTTTTTTTGAGGAAACCTCATGGCTTCATCTAAACACCTTAAGAGATGATGGCTGCTAAAAACACAATGGTTAAGAGCTACCTGTCAAAACTGTGTCTAACTTATGTGAATGTCATTGAAATTCTGTTGTAATTTTGTTGTTGTGTGTGTGCATGTATAATAAATTACCAAAAAGAGGAACACTTATGCAGCAGCATTCTTTACTTATCTTGAAAGTTTCTTCATGATTGTCCCCAGAGCTGTCAAAAATTGTGAAAGACAAGCTTAGGTGTCTCATTAAAGGGGAAGGTGAGATGAGACTTGATAAGTCTGTTTTTCAACTACAGCATTGATAGTTTTTAGTTTTAAAGTGGATCTTTGAAATAAAGACCATTTTAGTTATATTAATGATATGCTGGCATTGGCAAAGAGATACTTGAGCCTTACTAATTAGTTTGTAGTGCTAGAAAAAATACGGAAACACTGTGATGCCATTCCATGTATTTAAAAATAAATCACTTAATCTGTACCTGGGAGTTACTGTAGTCCTGTATTTTCTTTGACTTTTAAATATCCTGTGTGAATCCCAATAGCAGATACCCTGAAGCATTAATCTGTGCTGTTGCCCGATACTAAAGCAAGCACTCAGCGGTCAGTCTTCTCTCCTGCCACCTCCACTGTGTGCTATTAGATTAGCCAGCCCAGGATGTCCTGGGTAGGTAAACACTGCTAAAGGTCAGGATGGAAATATCGATGGGCTCAGCTCAACACAGTGACATTTGAGCTTGGCCGTGTAAGGGTTTTATTAAGTGTTCGATATCCAGCTGTTGTGATGGTGACTGTAGTGAATGTGATGGTTCTGTTGGATGCGTGAATGTAAAAGATGCACAATCATAAATAGAAAGACGTATCAGTGATACGTGAGCTTCAATGTCACGAGCTGAATTTTTGGCAGCCATTATTCCAGTCTTCAGTGTCACATTATCCTTCAGAAATCATTCTAATATGCAGATTTACTGCTCAAGAAACATTGGTAATTGTTATCAATGTTGAAAACGGTTGTGCTGCTTAATATATTGATGAAAACATACTTTACTAATTGCAATTATCTGTAAAATCATCTTGGGAATTTAAAATATAGAAGGAGGCTAAACAGCAATGCAAAGGACCATTTTAAACATAAAAAAAGATACTTGACTGGCTGTCCTACAGCAAAGCTGGATCAGCAAGTGCTTTACTGTGGATTTCTTCCTTCAGAAGGAAATGTGAGGCATTTCAAGTTAACAACCAAAGAAAGGGTGACTAAACTGACATATTGATCAAACAGGTGTGAATACAGAGAGCTAGTTCACAGGCTGATGGGATGTTTATGGAGGAATTCTTCAGTATGTGAAAGGTTATGTGTGCAAAGGTCACTTGTTCAAGAAACAAAGTGTCATCTTCTCTGCATTAAATAATGAATGAGCAACTTTTAATCAAGATGCCTTGATAGCATGCAGGTTTAATTTGTTTTTCTCAACTCCATGTGCTTATAGTAATTAGAATGGGGGACACACTCATGTCCAACTGTCCTGACCTGAGGACATACTGTAATTCTGTCTTCTCTTCCTGTTGGCTGAGTGTTTTACTGGGGTGTCTGTCTACTAGGCTAGATGCTATAAATGATTGCATCAACGTTACTGCAGTTCTACACAGGTTGAAATCTCAATTGTAACCATCAAATGTGTATTGGAAAAAAAAAATCCAGATTTACAGTTTGGATCAGTAAAAACAGAAGCATGATTTGTAGATCTAGATGCTTTATTGCTTTATTGTCACATGGCTCCTAGGGATCCCATTGTTTTGTTTGGATTTATATTTTCAGCAGATGTTTTCTTATCAAAGCGTCTTTTGTGCACAAATCACATTAATGGAAGTTCTGCATAACAATACTTTTTTCCTTAGAGTGCTGTGCTGTATTTCAGTACTTATACTTATTGATATTTACTGTACAGCAGTACAGCTGAGCATCATTAATTTTCAACATTAATATTAACCCTATATAACCTGACATGAAATAAGTCTAATTTTTTTTTAACCATTTATTGAACCTTTATACAAAACATATATAAAAATGAATGCATAAACAAGTAAATAAAAAATTTGCATATGTGTTTTTTGTTGAGTATCATATTTGACACATCTGGCTTTTATGGCTCATCTAGTATATAGGAGAAAATGGAGCTCATCCTCACTCGAGGAGGAAAAAACACCTTAGTTATATTTAAACTGATCAAAAATATGCAATTTGGTGCAGTTGCTGATATTTATATGGCCAAAAAGTAAGATGAAATTCTAATAGCTTGTAATGTAAATCAGTAAGATCTTTATAACAGTTTAGCAGACTGCTTACTCAAAAATGTATATAGCAAATATAATACAGTATGCTATATAGGGGTTTGTAGCAACTCTCTGTAGAAGCATTGAAATGAGATTGCTGTATTTTCCAAACAGGAATATTTAAAAATAGCTGAACAGTATTAGTGCTGTTTACCAACGTGTTCCAGAGAGCCTTTAAAGCACTCACTTACCCCCAGCATGTGGTATTGAGTGTTTTTCTCTGCATGTGAACCCTGATATGGTGTGAACAGAGGAAAAATAGACGGACGTGCAATTTCACATACCCTTATCTCAATCAAAGCTAGCTTTTCACATTTCCATGTGTGCTGTGCTCAAATTGGATTTTCAAAGCACCTGAGCCACACAAGAGTGTTCTGCTCCTTCTCCTGTTTTTAAGTCTAGCTGGAGTTATTTACATCTGAGAGATGAGTTTGACAGCTCCGCTGATTTCACGTCACACCCACAGGGCGACCGCGACATCTCGCTTCTCCTGTATTTCCTCATTTTAGCACATCGTTCACACCTGTCTCTTCAGTTGTTTTTGTAAAGCTCAGTATTGTGTTCATTTCGTTTCTTCTGTTTTTAATTAATCACTTATTCTGTGATTGACCTTCAGTTTGTGTTCTGTTTGTTTTTCTTTAATCTGGTTGTGGTTATTATCACCGTATTTGCAATCATTTGAACTCAGTGTTTCTTGATTTTAGTTATGCATTTTATGGTTAGAATACCATGCAATTTGCTGCTACAAGCAAACAATAAAACATATCCTAAACTGTATTCGGCTATTAAATTGGCTATTTTTATGCAGTCTTCAATAACTAAACTGTAATTAAATTCTAAATTAAATTCAAAACAATAATTTTATGAAATATTTATTTATTTATTTTTCACAATACACTCGTTTTGAATGACTGTCCAGATGATAGCGTAGGTAAGGCACCAGCAAGGACTAACTGAACCATGTTAACCAGCCAAACTTGACCCCTTTGAGGCATTTTGATTATGCCTTGTATCCATTTTGCTTGGATTATATAAAGATCCACAGATCGTCTGAAAAGCTTGTGGACATTCCAGTCAGACAAGAGCTGTAAGACAAGAAAAAGGGCAAATTCTAAGCTTACTACTGCATAGTCCATGTGATATCTGCAAAATGTGTGGTGAAATGTTCACTTTTTCATAAACGCATGAAACTTGGTACACTCGTATAGCTTGTGGCCCTGAACATTTTCAGAAATGGAGCCTTCGCAAAAACACCTCGTGGTGGCCATGGCAACCATTTTACGTTCCGCCAAAACCAAATTATGTATTTTGTGTCACATCTCCTGAACCAAACATGATAACACAGAAAAGGTGATGTCTACCCCTATGTTTTGATGGTCAAGTATTACAATGATACCACATACAAAGTTCACGTACAGTTCAGGTGAACAGTTAAAGGGGTCGATTGATGCGATTTCTTGTTTTCCTTTTCTTTAGTCTGTTATGTAGCTGTTTGTGCATGTATACGATCTGCAGAGTTACAAAGCTCAAAGTCTCCCACAAAAGGATTATTCTATTTAAAAGAGAAGTCTGATCCAGACCGGGCTAAAACGCCTCATTCAAACAGGCCCCCACAAGTCTACGTCACGATGTGGAAATATGTAATGTAATGCCGCCCAAATGTGCACACAAAGAAAGAAGGCGTGGTTTCAGTAACTGCAGTAGTGTTGATGCAGCCATGTCAGGGAGACGCTGTGTGTTTTTTATGCGAAAGCAAAAGCACTTTATTTGGCCCTCTGAAAGTAGATGCAATTAGGAATCATTGGTTAAGATTTGTTTACAACAGAACAGCGCAACCCAAATGTTCAAATTTGTGCAATGCATTTTATGGATGACCGTTTTGTGAACCTAGGAGAGTACAAGGCTGGCTGTGCACAAAGACTATTTCTAGAAAAAAAAGGGTCAATTCCGACTTTGCTATGACAATCTGGAGCTTCTGAATCAGCGACTGTAAGTATGTTTTGTTATTAGTTTAAGTATTTGCTATTGACTGTTCAAATGTGGAGTTATGCGCAGTGTAGAGTAACGCGTTGTGTGTGTGTGTGTGTGTGTATGTGAAAGAGAGAGAGACAGGGTCACATCACAGTGGAGTCAGCTGTCTTAACCGTGGCTTGTGTACTGTAAATACATACGAGCATCATCACTGTGTCTGTCACGTGACTCTGTTCCCCTTTCGGGCTTGAACCGATGGTAAAACTAAGAACATTATTAACTGTCTTTATATTTATTTTGAAAGCTGAAGCTTACAATTGTGGTAAGGAGCATTACATTTCTGACGCGTGCTTGTGGTGTTCGGCCAATCACAATTCACTGTGTCAGCTGGCCAATTCACTGTGTCAGCTGGCTTGTCGGAAGGAGGGGCTTTGTAGAAAATGACGCGTTTGAGAGAAGTGGAGCATAGAAGAACTACAATAATGTACAGTATTTGAAAAAATAATGTTTTTTGAACATTAAAGCGTGTCAGCATATTCTGTTACACCAAACACGCAAAATAATAACCTTTAAAAAAATCATCATATGACCCCTTTAATGGTGAAATCAGCAATGTGAGAAGGAAATCACAGTATTTGAGTATCACAGTATCACAGCATTTACAATGGTCCATATTATGGCTATTAATTTTTTCTTTCTTTGATAAATTACCCATATTATTTTATTCAATAATGCAATAAAAATTGTTTTCAAGAATAAAATCATATATTTAAGATATATATATTAAAAAAAATCATCTCAAGTAAGTGTATTTTTTCTTACCTCTCAAGCAGATTCAGGTAGGCGGTAGTATGTTTCAATACATTCTTGTTCTCTATCAAAAAACACTCTAACATCAAATGCAGACGGCAATGCAATCTTGCTAACCTGTGTTCTATGTGCACCTCTTATACTGCACCTCTCTCTTTTTCTGTGGGTCTCTGGAATTATCAAGTCAGCTGTCAACAAACAGATTTCATTCCGGCCATTGCTTCTCAGTCTACTCTTCGTATCTTGGGCTTACGGAGACCTGGATTAGTTTAGAAGACTCAGCAACCCCTTCTGTTCTCTCTAACAACTTCCCTTTCTCTATTTATCGCCTTCCTGGTCAACTGGGCACCTCAGTAGAGGAGCTGAATGGGCTGCTGTCCTCATTCTCTGGGGATGGCAGTCCACTTGTAGACTTTGATGACTTCAGCATCCATTTGGAGAAGCCTTACACTGCAGTCTTCCACTCACTCACTCACACACGCAATTGTATCACAGACAACATTTTGGGAAAAACTTTAGACATCTCTGATCATTTCTTTATTACATTTATCCTACATATTACTACATGTGTGCCACAGATTCCTCTACCAGTTACTTTTAGGCAAAACCTAAGCTCCCTTTCACCCTTCCATCTTTTCTTTGTAGTGTCATCCTCTCTTCCCTCACCCACCCATTTCTCATCTCTGGATGTGAATACAGCAACTGACACTTTATGATCTACTTTAACTTTAACTTCTTGTCAAGACAATATCTGTCTAGACAGGCCAGTGTATACTAACTAACCTTCTAACCTTGGCTCGCCAATGTACTAGATTTCTCTAATACAAATAATTAAGCAGGCTTGACCAAAATTTTTGTGGGGAGAAGAATTTATTGAAGATGGTGTAGCAGTTCTTCAGTAGCAATGTTAGCATGTCATCCTTCAAACAATCTTAACCCTTGTTTGAATCTTAAGGCCTTTCCACACTGAGCGCGAAAAAGCGAAACGAATTTCGCACGCGATGACGCGCTGGAATAAAACAATAGCTTCCTATGGATGCTTCCACATAGACCGCGAACGTTCGCGCACCAAAAATACTAATGGTTTTTTTTCGTCCAGTCCGACGAATCTTTTTAGTTTTGCAAAGCGAAAACACGGGCCGTCCAATTAGATTTGAGCATTACATCACATGACCAGAGCAACCGCTATTACCCAAAAGGTCGACGCGGTGGCGCTAAAAGCTCAGAAGACTGTATTGAGCACGAGCATAAAAACACTGAAGTAGGACATTTTCCGCAAGAGAGAAGAGAGTGAATACTGAGTTCTTGTTATTGTTGGTATTTAATAAACAGACTATTCTCACATGTTCTTTATACAGAATAAC